>KN716207.1:219447-231303 GCA_000816705.1 Dictyocaulus viviparus | reverse complement strand
GACCTTAGAAGAGAAAGTGAAAAGAAGAAAATAAATAGCGGGAACGATAACTGAACAATAGATCGATATCTATTTGATGCATATCGGTTAGCTAACAGGCTTGGTGCAAAAGTATTTGCGGCTTTTTTCACAAAATGTCACCCAATTGACGCATTTACTTTTGCACTATATGATAGTTATCAGGTTTGACACCATAATTAGTGGTCAAAAAACGTTTGATCTAATTTTCTACACAGAAAAGTTAAAATTAAATACAAAAAAAAGATTACTGTAATCAGAAAGCAGTGTGGAAAGTATTAGTGAAACGAAAAAAAGTCAATGCTTACACTTTTGTCAACATGGATCAATACAGAATGAATAGTAATTAGTTTATGAGTGAGTGATATGAGTGAAAAATTGGGTTACGATCGAATCGTTATTATTCGTCATCATAATTCGAGATTTTTTACGCATCCGTGCATTACACACGTCCTCAAATGAGTTCACGTTGATCATTTCATTGAGGAAATTAATTTCATATTTGATATAATCGTGTTCTTTTTTTTTTTCGAGCTTAAAAAAATACGATTTGAAAACATTTTGAAACTCATCAAGTAATAAAATTTGTATTGATTTCAATAGGAAGCTATTTACTTGAATAAACATAATAATAGAAATGATAAGAATCTATCGGACCGAGAAAAAAATTCTACGGCTAAAGCAATGAATAGTAGTGTGAAATAGAGTTCTGGAGATCAAAGCTACATGAATTCAATCAATATGCAAATTATATATTAATAAAGCAAACAAAACAGATTATACAATTTCAAATTGAATTAATATTGTACATTTCTTATGTGATGCTGGCTTTATGGAATGAGCGTCAAAGGCAATTATGAGGTGACCTCGCACACGAATGAGCTCCTCCCCTGTAGGCAAATTTCTACAGAAGATTACAATGGATTGTAGATCTGTATCGATTGATGTCAAGATTATGCTAATCATACCTCATATATATGTTTATGTAAATAAATATTGATCGACGTGATGCGCATAGATGATGACCGGTGGAAACGAGATGTAAGTGATTGGATCCCACTGGACATCTACGTATTGCAGGAGGACCACTAGCTCGATGGTCTACCCTCTTCACCAAGATTCTAGAAAGGGATTATGATGCTCAACAAATCCATGGAGCAAAAAGAACTCATTGCATTACCCTCGCGCGTGATAGAGAGAAATGGAAGCTTTACTGATGCCCGCTTGACTTAGTCGATGACCATCGGGAATCCGGTTTATCCAGGCAAATAAATAAGCAAATAAATATATATATGCATAAATTTTGTTAATTACAAGATTCAAATGTTGTTGGTGTTGCTGCTGGTTTGCTGTTCAGCGGTAGAATGCAACGTAAACGACGCGAGCGGATGGATCGATTCCCAACCAATGTCAAAATTTACAATGTTAGTTAGGTGTAAAACTATTGCGATAAATCATTGCTTTAAACATTGCATAAACCGCAAAGATTTATGAACCACACTAATGGAATGATGTCATGTAAAACGTGAGGAGTTAAAACTTTACATAAACAATATATAACTCACCTAAACAACAGATTTTAACGAGTCGTCTAAAATTCAAATGATAATCAAAGAGGGTACAACTGACACACAAATGTGTTCGTAAATCGAATATTCCAAATTCTATATTTTCTAGAACATCTGATATGTGAAAATTTGAGGTGATAAGCTCTGATATCGATTGAGCCTCGTTGGATACGCCTACGCTATTCGTGTTTGACGTGATATCGTAGAGATGATTGAATACAAACGTCGTCTATAGAATGATTTTTGTGGTTCATTCAGCATCAAGTCAGTTCTGATATTTTCACTCAGATTTCTCTGAGGATATATAATACACCGGTTCATGAGTGATGGCTTGCATGGTTGGCCTGGTGGCGGTTGTGAACTTGCGAATCGCTGTGACTCCTCCACTATTACGTCACGCACTCTCAGAAATATCATATACTTTAAGCTTTTCGTCTGGAAATCAAACTTTGTTACGTGTTTTTGTCACCTTAGTGCTTGATCGACCGGCTTATATTCATAAGAAATATTTTTTTTTGTCTTATTGACTTATTTATTGACGCAATCTTATGATCTTCCATACAAATCTTTTAAAAAGAAGAAAAAAAAACGAAATCTTCCTTGGAAAAGCCTCAATTCTTAATGAGGTAAATGTTATCTTATCAGGATTACTTCATGATTACTTATTGTTAAAGATTGATACGGTCTCATATTGCAATTAATATTGTACTACTTTATTAATAAAAAATGTAAATTTTTATTTAGCGTTGTAAAAGTAGTTCAAAAATAATCAATACACAGTTTTAGAATACTGTAGAGAATATGGTAATATGAAATTTTACATGAAGGATAAGAAAAAACTAACAATGATTGAAAACTGTTCAAAGTGGAAAGGTTTGAGGAAGAAAACAATCGTTGAGGAAAGTAACTGACAAAAACAATAGAATAGAAGAAAAACCACAATGTCATTTGTAAAATTTTGAGTATTTTGAGGGAACGAGTCATTTTCTATGGGTTTGTCAAAAAAAAAATAATGAAATGAATGCCAAACCATATTTGAAAAGCTTTGACATTTAATTTAAATAAACCTTAAGGACATTGGTTTTTTTCTTATCGTCAAACGACATCAAGAACAATAAACGCCAACATCGACAAAATTTTTCACCTCACTATTGAGGGCTAAAAAGAAGTCTACGATCTCGTCATAGTTTTATTGTCACAAGATTTGAGCGAGTAAATATAGGTGAGGAAAAAAGAAAAAGCATCGTTATTTGCTTAAAAAACAAAAAAACACTTGAAGGAAATCTGATCGATGTGATAAGTGTGATTTTCAGAAACTCAATAAATGTAATCAGATTTCGTTCGTTGCTAAGGCTCACTCATAGGCTTAAGCTTAGGCTTCGACTTAGGCTTAAGCTTTTTTAGCCCTACACTATACCTAAGCTAAATAAAGAAGCCTATAAGTTAAAATACGATAAGAAGTAAACAGTTTGAAATTGATATGAGGAAGTAGATGAGGTGACAGAAAGAATGACGAGAATTCAGATGAAAATAGCTTCGTTTTTTTTTTGAAAAGTGAGCTGTTCAGTGAGCCTTTAATGAAAACCACATGTTTTGTAATTTACATTCAATATTTATTTTTTATAGAATACTTATATATGACTCATCATATATCACTAGTCATATATAAAATTATTTTCAAAAAGAAAATAAACGAATATTTTTGTTCTGGATGCTTAAATATGATGGTTGAAGAAGATTTCTAAGAAGGTAATATGAAAGAGATCAATAAAATCAATAATTAACAAATTTTAGTGTAGACTTATGATTTCTTGATCTCCTACTGTGATAATCATTTTCAATTGTTTGATCAATAATATGATCATAATAAGATTGATAATTGATAATTGGTAATTGATGAATCGTTGGTTGATGAGACTATTTGTATAGACGAAGACTGCTTGCCGACGTTGGAACATCACCATCCAGTCAATCGTTCGCTGTGTAAATACACGTTGATAAAACCGGACACATTACGTTGAGAGATCGTTAAGCTTACATATCAACTAAGTGAAAAAAGTGTGGAAGATGAAAAAAAAAACGGTGTGGACAAATAAAATAGAGAAGTTAAGGAAATACATAAACAGAAAATTTTTCATCGTAGGAATTTAAAGGAGTGTAAATGTAAATAAAAAAAAACAATGTGAATAATATCAGCTGATGAGAATTCCCAACTTGTACCATTTTAAAGGATAGGTAAGGGTTCAGCACTGATGTGATCCACCTCCTTTTGCCCTCACCACCCTATCGTTGTTTTAATGTTGCTTGAAATGCTTAAAATTGTTAATTTCTGCACAGGGATAATTTGCTTTTGATGTCAATTTTGTGACACAAAAAAGAACATTAGCAAAATTTTAGTGAGTTCGTACTTTACCGCTCCGAAGGAGTATGGAAATGTCATTCCTTACCTGATGGGAAGAATCTGCAATACACGTGCAAACTGTGATTATAGGCGAGGTCATGTTGTGGGAGAAGGAGAAGCTCATGTCGACGACTCGTTCGTTTTACCTCTTCGTTATTAGTTGAGTATAATGCTGGTAGGAGGAGGCGCGGCGGGACAGTGGTGGAGGTGCCACAGTGACACGAAAGCCCGAATCAATTTGGAGCCGCTCCCAGTCCTACTAGGTCTACCATACGTCCGGGATCGGTAAACTGGTGCCAGAACCCGTATCGACCAAGCTCACATTCACCCACTTTCACGATATCACGTCAAGCACGGATGTGTCGGCCTAGTCCGCAACAAGAATTAATCTAATCATGGCTTATCTTGTCCTATTTAATGCCAAGGACAAGTAGTCATAAGATATCACCACCAACAGTTATAGAAGTACTATTCGAATAATAAGAGCCTTGATAGTGCGATCGATAGCACATCAACTCGTGATGTCATGGAAGATAAGCAACATGATCTTGGCAGTGACTTATCAACTCAAATCATAGTACAGGGTGATGGCGATATTGGGTTTGAGTTCGGCCCTAGGCCATCAAGCATTCCATCCTTGAAGTTACGATAAATTGGTATCAGAATAATGTGCGAGGATAAGCAACACTAGCTTGGTCCTCTCAATTCATCGTATAGATCACCCTCATTCGAACAATTCTACCAAGCACCAAGGTGAACAATATGTAGTGCATCTGCACAAGAAGATAGGTTGCGCCCAGGTATATCCTCATCCTATGTTTAAACCAATAATAAAAAAACAATAACAGATATTATTAAGAATTATATTAATATTAACAGATATGCTAGTGAAATTTTTGAAAATCTTCTCTTTAGAAGTATAAATGCTTAGGAGAAGGTGTTTGTCTAATTGCCTCTTGATATTTAATGGACGATCTCTTTTGCAAGGATACGGTAGTACAGATCGTATAAACATTACGTAAGCCTTTTAAGTACTGAAGAAGACGATTCTACTGAAACGTTAGCCTCCGAAACATAAGTACACCTTAACGAGATCAAAATCAAGGTATGTGTTTAGCAAAACTCTGAGTTAAGAGGCAGCCGACTTTGAGAACGCTTGTTTACCTACCTCTTTCTAATGACAAAATCAATATTTATGTTATCTACTTCGTTTATCGCCTATATTTAATAAGAAAATAGAAGACCATCTTTTTTTTTCAGATTACAAATCACTAGAAGCTCTAGCTAGTATCGATTTCTTATTCAATTGACTGGAGGAGTTTTTTTTTCTTCCAACGAGAAGTTTTTATCACAGAGTGATAACTACTATTTCTAATGTATTCAACTTATATCTGACGAATGATTGAACTCAACAATCCCTCTATCCTCATTGTTTTTAGATCATATACAAAATCGGACGACAATAATGTAATAACAACGTTACAAGCTTCTCTCTTAGCCGCAATAGCTCAAGGTGATACAGTAACCTGTGAGAGTTGCAGACGTCAACATTTATCGATTTTTATGTTTGATCATTTTAAAACAAAGTTAAAGTTGTTTACAGTAATTCTATTTGTTTTCTAACAATTTTTTATCAATATTTTGATTGATTTCATTTAAAAATAGTCAATAACGCATAAAATTTTTATCAAATGTCGTATTCTTTCGTGTTTCTTCTCGTGTCACTCTGCAATAAATACCGTTCATTACAAATGTAAAATAAAAATTTCAGTTTTTTTTAACAGTATTATGTTCAGTACTGCTTAGTTCACTCAGTACTGTAATGTTTCTCTATTAAATCTGACCTAACTAATCATTCTTTTGCTGGAAAGCTTAAGCTTATTTCTTTTTACTCAGAAAAAACTACCGTACCATAATTAATCCGTATACAGTGACTGATTCTAATATGACGTCATCCATCAAGCAATAATATTCTAATGATCCATTTTAAAGAGCTGTTCGAAGAGTTAGCAACTCTTCTTGAGCCGCATACCTCATGAGGTGTACAACGTGACGCTAACGGCATTATTCCAACGAACAAAAATTATAATTGCGAATAATTAATGACGTATTATTTATCTAGCTTCATGTCATATTTATCGAAAAAAAAACATCTTTTTCTTCATCAAGTTGATTTTATCGTTGATCAAAAAGCATCGTGTTGATTCCATTATCGAAAATAATAACAAACAAGCAAAAAATACAATATGTCATTGAACTCGTGAACTCACTCGTGAACTCACTCGTGAACTCATAAGCTGGTGAAAGTTTGAACTACAAAATGCGGCTACACCAGAAAAATTTATCGTATTTGCTATCAAGAAGAAAAAATTAGTTCGTGTTTTTTCAATTTTTTTTTTTGTATTTTTCATTTATCACGAGGACTTCTAAAACTTCTACATGACACTTCTTGGACTCTTCGAAGTTCTAATTGATTTGTATTTTGTTTGATCCTACATAAATGATCTATTGATTTTTTGCTATAGCAGAAATCTTCTCATCCATCGAGTAAATAAATAAACAATCCGTCCAGCTTTTTTTTCTTGAAGGTACCTAAGCACTCTTGTCGATGGCTGTTAAGTTTCCAGTCATATTTTATTCACGACCCTTTGTGATCTGCAACTGATCGATCGATAACTGGGCTCACGATTCTACTAAAGTATTGGGATCTATAATGTTTTATTATTATCATTATTATTATTATCATTATTATTATTATTATTATTACTGTTATGCTCTATTTTTAAAATTATAAAACATAATTTCTTAATCAAGCTATTTTTCACAATGAGTAAATGGATTCGCAAATTACGACTAATCACGAGGATACCGTATACGACGAAAAAACTTCTTTAGAGTGTTCATGTTGACCTACTTGGTTATGTCGACGGCGGATTACTGTAGGATTGAACGAATCGACTAAAAACGACGATTGCTTTACGTTGTAATAAATATTTTTTAGAGTTATCAATGTTAAACCAGATTTTTTTTCATTCGTCTTAGAGTTTGATAGAGAAAGGCTAATTTTAAAAAATGCCCGCGGCATTTTAAATTCGTAAAAAACGTTTTTGATCTGATTTTTTATGGACAAATCTTTGTCATTTGTATATAATTTGCACAATATCATTAATTACTCTTATTGATTATTTATTTTCTAAGTAGATCATGAGTGAAGAGGAAACCTTGTGAGTATGTAAAAGTGTTACGAAATCTTTTCAATTTATTCAAATCGTCTTGGAAAATTGATTGACCCTCCACCCTTTCAAAAAAATTTGAGCTAAAATTCTATGCATGGCAAAAAAAAACGACTGGAATGGTCCGTAATTTTTATGGATCACGTCTTCGTTTTTTTTTTCGAATAATTTCGTTGTCAAACACGATAATAGCGTCATTTCAAAATTTTTATGATTCATAAAATATTTCATTTGAATGACTGATGTCATGGAAATACTTGCAGCTTAAACGAATCCAGACGAAAAGCACATAGATAAATTTTTCGACGGTTGCGAAAAACCAACGAATGTTTGATGATCTGAACGACTTTTCAGCTTTTTCCTATGTTATACGTCTTGAATATTCTTCTCATTAGCACTCATAGAACGGGTGTCTAAAAAATGAGGATTCGACTCATTTTTGAGTCAAATTCAACTACTGCTATACGATGTTATGATAACCTATCATACTTCGTGATGCATAGGTAATGATTGTGTCTTGCTCTCACAGAGATTATCAAGACGATATACTACCGTAATCTTTGACGAGTATTTTATTGGCTTACAAGTGGTATCGACGAGATTTTTTCATCTCTAATTCATACTGTAGCTTAATATTTCGTTTTTTTTTTCTGCTTCACATCACTCACACGTTCCACATGAATGACGTAACAAAAGCTTATATCTCTGGACGAAAATCTCTTGACGAAAGTTTTTATGAAGAGAATTTCGTCAGAATCAATTATGTTTTCTGTTTACTAAAACAACAAGTAAATAACGCTTCATCGTTTTCTATCGTCTTTTTATTTGAATTTATTCTCGGTTCCACCAATTCATCTGCCTACTTCTCAGCTTCATTCGATATTTTTCCTCATTTTTTCTTGAAAATCGTCCTTAAATTTGTTCTTATTATGAGCAAATATTTAAGAACACTTTTACTTATAATTATAACTATTGCGTGTAATAATTGTGTGATATAATACCTCATGCTCTTAAGTTAGCCACAAAACTCAGAGTTTCAAGCGAGATTCGAACTTACATCAGCCAGATTTCTTGTCTAGTGTGCTACCAATTCCACTATTATATCATTTGTTTTACTCAACAACTTTTTTAACTTACCACGTCAATATCTCTTCCACTTTCAAACCAACTTATTAACCTGGAGGAATGGCGTGCTTGGCATGCCTGGATGCGGCATTGAACCTGCGTGCACTGATTGGGGTTATTATGACACTTCCACAATTGACCTAAGGATCTCTATATAAAATTGCTTTTAAAAATATATAGTTTCCACTTAACTCACTTTCTTAAATTAGATTAGAGTTAGGGTATTTCAAAGTTATTGACTGATTTTTAGAAAGCCAACACGATATGGTCAATGAACGAAAAGATTATGTAACCGTATCGATTTTGTTTCTATTGAATCTTCTTAATTTTGTGGATCGATATGCAATCGCAGGTAAGCTTCATCTTTCTTTTTTGAAAATCCTAACAGCAGTATAGGTTTTTTGCCTCCATTTCTATTATAATCGTTTCAATGTATTCGCTAATAAGATAATCAATTGCTCAAACTCAAACCCGTTCTTCACTCATTGACTCAAAGTTTCACTTCCACTAATAGGTTTTTTTTTGTGTAGATTAATAAAAGCTAATTAATTCTCGTTTAAAAGTGAAGTGATCGAAAATTGATTCTTATTGGAATGAGGTTAGTTCATAAAGTAGAAATCAATTAAATATCGATAAATATTGATTGCGAAACGGTTTTCTTCTCTTGTTCTCACACTGTATTGGTAGTTCTCCTCGTTATTGATTTTTTCTCGTTTATGTTATTGTAAATATTCGTGTAAAAAACGTCACCAAATTCTTTGAACTATATTTTTCCAATGCTCAGTTGCATTGTTTGTCTTATCGTATTGTTCGCAATGGAAGAACTCAGTCATTCAGGAGTTTTAGCTTGATGATATCTGAGGTCAGCAAAGTTCAGAGCATCACCAGGAGAAGTCGACAGCGTCCATGAGTCAAGAGAATTCTATCATTCTACGTCTTTAATTTTTAAGACTAGATTTACTCTTATTAGGTAACTCCATCTTGTCAGCTTACTAAACCTTGCTGACAGGTAAGCCTCACACCACATCCCAGCAAGTCACAATAAAGCACAGAAATCGAAGATTCAATGAGGTCTATTGAGCAGCTCATTGACTAACAGATGACAGAAGTTTTTGTTGTGGAATCAACGTGTCTTTTAAGTAATTTTTAGTTATATATTTGTATATTTTTATTTATAACCGATTTGAAAAATAGAAGCCGTTTTTTCAACCTCTCCTTCTTGATAAGCTCACTTTGAATCTCTTCTACTTTGAACTACTCTACTTTTCTGGATTGTACGCCCTTCAAACCACCGAGGTGATCTTTTGAGTGCTGCAAATGAGTACTCGTTTTCTTTTTGTTTCCAATAAGTGAGGTTATTGTTTGGACCATTGAGGCAGAGTGAACTTTCGAGCAACTCGATAAAAGTGTATTGTGAAAAAAAACTAGTTTTGGTTTTTTCACTTAAGATAAAATATAAATAAAGATAACATAATATAACATTAACATATAAATAAAGATAACATAACACTGAGAAAAAAATGTCTATAAAATAATATCACTCCGAAAACTCATGTCCTATCTGAGGAAGCGTTATCACTTTAGTAGAAAAAGAAGTCTGTTTGGATACGAGTTTTTTTTCGTTATAATAGAACGGGCATATTATTTGAAATATAGGATGAATGCAGCGAAAAGCTGGAAAACGTATCCTGTGAAGTGAGGTGGTATGAGGCGCCACAGTGATGCGCATAATGGAATCAGTTGAAACATGTTCCAATTCCTTCTAGACTAATCAATGATCCCATCATTTAGGGTTGGAAGTGTATTTGAATGCGTATCTAATGCAGTAGATCATCTTCATGATGTCATCTTGACGAGGACAAATGTTTTTCCCCACCAGCCTCTTTATGTCTATGCTTAAAATCCATCAGCACCGTGCATACTAGCCGAGAACCTCATTGTTCCCTGATAATGAAGCTACATGACAAGCTATATTCTGGTTAGCAGCAACCTTAAAGGCACTACAAGTTTGAGGTTTTGAGACTGTGGTTGTACTTCTACTGTACTGTAAGTAAGCTGTTTTGACTTAGGCAAATAATATAAATGAGGAAAGATAATACGCGTGAAAATGATGATCATGAACGTCGAGGATTTGATTTGCATAGAGCTGATTTGGCAGCTTATTGAAAGGCCACAGCTTACACTATGGCATCAGGCGTCCCTTACTCTATATTATTACCTCATGAAACCTCAACGAAAAAGTCTTATACAACAAAAATTTTAAGGCGTCTATTTGCTACTGCAATTTATCATAACCTCATCAATAATTGACTATAAGTATAACGTAGTAGAGATACTAAGACACTAGGTGTTAAGATATACATCAGGAGTCATCTCCTAAGAAAACTTCTACCTCCTATCTACCTGAACAGATGATTGAGTCAACAATTCACCTAAAAAACGTCCACGAAACACTAAAATCCGATAGTTCAATTAGCATGATTCCAGGGACTAGAAAGCAAGAAATAAACCTCAATTATTCAAAAAGTGCTCCGAACATCGCTTGAAATAGTACTGAGGGAACAACAAACTCGCTAGCATTAAACATCCGTCGTTTCTTACAGATATTACTGTATTCAATGCGTTTGTCATCTCATCAAGAATACTTTCTATCATAAATTGATAGCAAAATAAGAACAGCAGTAGCAACACTAGAGTCATTTGAGGTTCTAACGGCGATATTACCTACAATAATAACAATAATAATAGTTATAATAATATTTATGAAAAATAATAAGTGAAGCATTGAGTGGTCGTAGAGCAACGGTCTCGTTGGTGTAATCCGTTAGTGTAGAAGATCAAACATCTGTAGATTTGAATTCGAGTCCCGCCTGAGGTTGTAAGCTTTGCGATTGACTCAACATCATTAAGCATATTGAAACGAGGTCATTATAACTTATCATAGTTGGTAGGAAATAAATAAAGAACGCTATAAAATAGTAATGATAAAAGTGATAGAATTGCATTTTTTTTTTCTCTTAGGCGTATTAACAGAGGTACAATCGTTTTACCACATTGATGACTCAATGGCAGGACTCATTCAAACTGTATTTCTTATATCCTTCATGTTAGGATCACCTCTTTGTGGATATCTTGGTGATAGGTAAGTATAATTTTACAACAAAAAAAAACAAAAATGTAAATGCTTTATTTAAATGAGAGCTTCTTGAAATTTACATAACGATTTTTTCCCACGATCACCATCGTATTTTTTGTATTTCGTACAACAGCTGTACTGATAAACAATGCATATACAATAAATATGTAGATATATCCATTTTTTTTATTGATTATCGATTTTGAATGTCTTTATGATGACCCTCATTTTATTGATTTGAAAAAACAAGTATTTTATGCTCTTCTTATATTGGTTAAAGAAAAAAAAAACTGCTACGATTTAGATTTGGTCGGAAACAAATCATTGTTGTCGGTATGACATTATGTCTTACCCCCCTCATCCGCTCCACCTTAG
>KN716207.1:192682-207063 GCA_000816705.1 Dictyocaulus viviparus | reverse complement strand
TTCTTCTTCATCTTCTTCATCTTCTTCTTACTTTTCTATGATTTCTTCTTGAATGACAAATGAGAAATTGTTATCCTTATTAGTTTTATTCGAATTATTTTTTTGTATCATTTAAAAATGTAAATAGTTTTCTAGATTCTCAATTAATGCGGTTTGTTTTATTCATATGGGTTCTTACTGTAATACTGAGTGGCTAGTAATGAATTATTTTTCTTGTATAAAAACGTTGTTTATCGCATTAAAGACAGCAGCGAAAAAAAAACATTGTAGATTTTAGAAACAAACAAATAAACAAGTAGACAAAGTAAACATCCTCGAAAACTTTTCGATTTCTTTTGGTCATTTTTTTTCTCGTTGAATGAAAGATTATTCAGAATGAGAAAAAAATTGAAGCTTTTCAACTTGTCAATTCAGTACGGATATTTTTTTTTACCTCAAAGAGTTCGTTAGCTCTCAAAACGGAATGGTGTCCTTTTTTACTCATATTAATAAAAAGCATTATCTAAACACAAAGATAAATAAAAATGATGTTCTATATTATTTACATTTTTAGTTTTTTTTTCATTTCATTTATATCCATTCTTTAATAAACCGTTAGAAAAAATATTCCTGTTTTAACAAAGATATAAGTAACTCTTGCGATGTGAGGTCAAAATAATCACGTTTGCATTGATAGAAGTACGGATATATCAGGGGAAAAAAAAAACGGTCCTTGTACAGATATTGGGGGTACGGTAGCGTTTGTTTGTGTTTTCATCTAAAGAAGACAACAGTAGATCAATCGATTTGTAAATCGATATATTTTTAGCTTAGTAGATTTACAGTGCAGTTACAATGATAGACTATAGCAGTAGATTCCATAAAGCTGAATATACGTCCCACCCATCGATCTTATTTAGTGAAATTATAAATAAAAATGTGATTTCAGATAAAGTGTTATTCATTACTGTAGTGCGGAATAAGTAAGAAATCAGAGTGAGTTTTGAGGATCAGAGGCTCTAGTTAAATTTCTGAAGACAACGAATCAAAACACAGTCGATTTTTAATTATCGATCCTTCATCTTTAAAAGAAAAAAAAAGCACATATTAATGTTTAATGTTATTGTATGTGTTGTTTGTTTTTTTTTCTTTCTCTCTCTTTCTCTCTCCAATATTACACTGTTTAATGGCTTCACGTACGAGCTTTGTAGCCTCCTTCCTCATACACTCCGTTGAGTGAACTAAACGAAAAATCGTTCATCGTTTCTTGGAAAGCATTTGCAGGCAGCAGTTCAACACACCCACACAAAAATGTTGAGGTGAACGAACACAAACGATTGAATATTTAAGGATAGAAATTACATTTATACTATGAAAACAATGAAGAGGAAAAACAAAACAGTATAAAATTCAGAACGTCACATGAATTTGTTTGATACCGTAATCAAAATTCTCTCAACCGTACAATCGATTTCAATTCAATTTCTACGACGAAGTTTTTCTTTTCAGAAAATAAACAAAACTAACTAAATAAGCGATATTGATTGATCGTTTATAGATCGTCGAAATCGTTTAGAATAAATCAATAGCCGGTTTTTGAATTTGTTTAAGGATCGTCACTTTTTGGACGTTCACTAGCAGCAACAGCACTTACAAAAACACCACCGTTTCATAATGTTGGAGTACAACGCAGTACACCACACTTTACGGATAGGTTAGTTCAATTCTCCTCTTACAGTATTCTGTTTCGTTTTCTGATTTCATTTAACGTTGCGATAATTCTATAAATCAGATCGATCTTGCTGCATGATCTCTGTTCATGAATATTTAATGTGATCAATTGTTTTTTTCCTCCTTCCTCAGGTACCCATATGTGCGTTATAGCTATGGAAACACTGACACCGCCCTAGGATTAGCTACACAAACGGAATCAGTAAGTTTTTTTCTCCAATATATATATGAGGTAGATTATTGGGTATCTGAGATAAGTCACATACGACTGATAGTGAAAAATTTCTACACGTTTCTATGATTGATTGATTGTTGTTTGTTTTGTTTTCGTCTCAATCAATAAAATTTTAAAAGCTTATATCTTAAAAGCGAACGTAAAAGCTTTGAGCTTCAATTCAAATTCACCAATCTAAGTGAACGCATTTTTCATTATGCTGATAAATTCTGAACGTAAACAACTGTTTAATGACTCGACTTTGTTTTTGTTTTTGTAGCTCATTTGTTTTTTTATCATCTTTTTTTTCTTTCAATATATTCATAATATTTCAACCCGCTATCAAAGCTTAGAATGATATTTTTCGGCGAAGCTTTTAATGCACTGCGGCAATCAGCTGAGATCAAACACTAACACATTACAAAATTTTCCTCATATTATTCAATATTATTGATTGGACTATGAGTTAAAAGTCTGATTATCATGTTGAAAAGTGATATGGTATCATTCATTACTGCTTTCGTTTCAAATTGTATAAGAAGAAACTATTGCTTAACATAGAAATGCATAGATTGTGCAAAATGCAATCAATATGAGTTCAGCTCCCTCAAATGCAAAGAAAGTAATCAAGTGGTTCGGGTTGAAGTACCGCTTGAGGTTCTAGATTTTAACTCAGCGTAATTATGAGCGTTTTATTTTCTTCTCATTCAAACCATTACAATACGGGAGTCGATTTTCTGTGTAACGTAATCCTCTGAAATTAGATGCAATCGTGTCGATGTAGAAAAGCAATTGTACTGAACTTCAAAAAAATCGGTTGATTTTTGATCTTCCTGGACTTTCACAAGACTCTACAGGATGATGATCATAGATTTTGAGTGTAATGCATTTTTTCGTCAATCAATATCATGAGTCATAGAGATTTATGGAATCATATAAATATTCGAACAAAAATTAGTCGACAAGTCAACAGATCTTTCATCGAAAATCAATACCTATAAAATCTACATGCTACTACTGTGTATGAAACTCATTCTTTTCATGAATGTTAACTGCTGTTGTTTTTGTCATTGTCGTCGTTTACTAGATATTTTAAGAATCTCAAGAATTTGTTTACTTATCAATGCTGTTTTACAATGGTTGTTTGTTGTTTGAAAGAGAATAGAAGAATAAACAAAAATCAATAGAATATGATTCTTAAACGATTGATTGTAAAGCAAATCCTCTTTAACTCAAAACGATCATTAAACAAATGCGAATGAAAAAGCATCTCACATCCCAGAAGTGCATTGCCAACGGCATAACAAATTTGCATATATTTTTTAACATATAACATATCGATTTTGTCTTATTTATCAGAAACAAGACGTTAAGTCTAATAGAATCAACTTGAACTGTTTCTTATAGAAATGATCCTCATGAATCACTCAAAGATATCATTACGATGAAATATTTACCTCATTTGTTTTAATACATCGCGTTTATTTGATGTAATTTTTTCCTCAGAATCCTTTTCTTTTCTTCATCGTCTTGTATTAACTGTGTTATCACAAGAGGTTAAAGATTTTTCAATAAGTCAATACAGTGATTTGTTTCAAAAATTAATTTCAGGTTTATGCTAGAAGCCCGGCGATTCGAGATATCGGCACAAAAAGATGGTTAGAAGGAAAATTGACCTCATACAATCCATCACTCTTTAGTCGTCCAGATTATAAAACTCATACCGATCGATTGTTACCACAAAGAAGTTACATACGGTAACTATACAATTTTCTTTTATATTGAGACTTAGCATATTTCTTCTTTTGAAAACTCATCGATTATCACTCATCTGAATGCTTTAAATACGTGAAGTAATGAATGGTGTCCAGAAGCACTGAGAAGATTTATCGATCAAAAAAAAGTTTAACGAATAAAAATAATCGCTTTACATTTGTCTATTGATATCAGGAAAATACAGTAAACGAAACGTTAACATTTTGAATATGTAAAATGAATCAAACGATTTTTCTTACAATATTTATTACCGTAGACTTTTCATCTAACGTACATTATTGCGGTATGAAAACGTAAAGTTTTGATCTACTTTAAGAGTTTATTTGAGGTATATGCCAGTTGACGACGCTGTCGATATGTACAAAAAACGATGTATGACTGTTGGTACACTATCAAAGGTGGTGATTTTTTTTTTGTCTCCTCGAAGAGTTTTCAAATGCAGAAGAAAAAAAAATTATCATAATCAATATTCATAAAGCACCACTAATTTTGATGTCTTTGATTCGATTCATGTTTTTCTCGTTCACCTGAGCTTCATTCTCAGGTTTGAACGTTTTTTCTTAAAGATTATACGATTTTGATCGAATCGTTTATACTTTTTGGGCGTAAAATGTCGCTTAAGAAATGTCGTCTAATATGTGACATCATCTGAAGTGTCGTAATTGAAACAAATCATCCGTAATCGAATCAGCGTTCACCAGAACATTATTGTTCAATGTATATCTTTTTGTCAGCAATATTTTATTCGCCACTAGGAAGAATTCACCCTATGTTTATTGATTTTTTCTGTAATTCAATCAATAGAAGTCGTTATTTACACTTAAATCTAACATCTAACATTATTCATAGACGGGTTTATAACGCTACAAAACTATTAAAGAAACTAATATTCAACACTTTTGAGGGAAAAAAATATAATAGGCTACAACTTTAACTCATAGCTTAAACTTTATAAATAATTTAAGTAAACTATAGAATATTTTGTAGCAGCTAATCAAACTATTTTCAATTTTACTATTGTAGACTTATTTAAAAGTATAAAAAGTCTAGTAGAGGTACATTATGCGTTGATGATGTGAATGAGGCAAATATATGCGTTATCGTTTGAGGCAAAAATCTATACTATCATTTGAATCGGTCCATTATTGTTTATTACAAACAAAATTATATTATAAATGTAGTGAAATTTGATAAATTTTCACATTTTCATTTTAGTATTGGCTTTCACCGGCAACATGGGCATCGCGACGTGAAAAAGATTTAAATCTGTCGTCGTCACTTAATCGAGGAGTCTACACTTATTCAAACAGAGTCAACAGGTTATTTCAATAGAAATATTTATTGATTAACACTTTCATCAGCACGGCAGACCGGATATCTGTAAGTGCGGGTTCGAGTCCCGCCTGCGGCTCCGAGTTTTGGTGCCAACTCAGCATAATTACGGACGGTAGTGATAAATATTGTTTCGGCTTGTTGGTTTAGTCGATGTGTAATCGATCGAAATATTTGAGAAACTAATTTTTCTAATCGACCTGAGTAAAAAGATCGATGGAGCTTATTTAAATTGTCGATTACAATGAGAATAATTGAAATGTAGCTGAAACCTCTATCGTAAGCAAAACAGTGAGGCTATAGAGGTCATGAAATGCTCTACAGCAATAGTTACACCGTTTTATTTTCAGATTCACCAATCGTCTTTACTAGTAACCTCCTCTGCTATCAAGTACAGTCTGAAGCTTTCATAAGCTTATAAACCGTCCTTCATCAGTATTTTCATCAAAATCTTTCGATATATCGATTTTTTTTCCTCATGACTATATTTTAAGCTTGTTACTCATTAAATATATATTTTTACAAGTATTTTTGAAGTAAACAAACATCAACATATTTGTAAATTGTTACGAAAATTATTTTCATATTCGTCGAATGTTTTATGTTTGCCTATAAACATTACTATTTAAAATGTAGAAACAAAATTGATTAGTTTATTTTGGTAACAATGAACGACTATAAAAGTGAATATGAAAATAAAATCGATATTGATTCTTAAGCTGAAAAAAATGATTAACTAGCGATCTATTTGAGGAATGAGTACAAAAAACTGTATTGGATTCTGTAAATATTGTCGAATATAAGTGAGCACTTACCGTACTTTTGACTCTAGTTTCATCGTTACCTCACTTAACATGCTTGGTAGAGTAATCAACCAAAAGGCTCGACAGCTCAGATGAGCCCGCCTCCGGCAGACATCCGTTCTAGTGTACTACCAATTGCTCTACCGAGATTCTTATCTATACGTGATGTTAGGGTTCAAAATCAACCTGCAGCTGCAAATTTTGTAATTGACTCAGCATCGTAGAGCTATAAATTACAAAAATACAAGACTACCGTAATATATCATTGTTGGTAGAAAAATGAGTAAATAACGATAAGAGGTCCCTAATAATAGCAATACATCACGACTGAGAAAGATAAGCAGATAAGATAAGCACTGACGTTGATCGATCTCGGCTGTGGGATGTGCCTACGCCTTCTTGGTCAATGTGACATCGCGGTGATGATTGAATGCGTGCCTGTTCTATACAGTGACCTAACTTCGCCACTCTTCACCAATTCAGTGCCAGTTATCTTACCCAGACTCCTCTGGTACCAATTTATCGACCCCGGAGGGATGGCGGGCTTGATATGCCTGGGGAGCGGCCGCGAACTGATTCGGGCCAACGTGTCACTGCAGCACCTCCACCACTGAGCCACTGCGCCCCCTTCGCCCAGAACGATGGCGGGCTTGATAGGTTTGTGTCCGCCGCAAACCTGAATCAGACTTGCAGTTCATCGTGGTTTCTCCACCACTGCGCCACTGTGCCGCCACAGTTATAAGAAAGAAATAATATACTTGAATTTTTGATGAGTAATGAACCAAAGCTTAAATGAGCGATGATCACAGCTACCAAGGAAAAGGGGGACTGCAAAATTGGCCCGAACTGTACACAGCTAGCGGAACTCCTCCTATGATGGAAGGATAGTCGTTTGACGGTGCACCGTTGAGGCTTTCACGATTTACGTGAAAGCGAGAAGGTGTATACGGGTCAGAAACAGTAAATCTCTTTCACTCTCTAAACATTTCGCAGTGAAAAAAAAACATGGGCCAATGTAAACTAAATTGATACGCACGTAGAGATCATTGGACACCGACCGGTATAGAGATGATCAACGCATTGGTTTCCAATATTTTACAGATGATTGAGGAATTTCGTAATACAGATTTGTGAAAATATAGAGGATATTTTCCATAAAATGATAAGCACTCCCTGTACTGACGTCACCAGAAGATAAAGCGCCATGCTCAACTTCTGAATGTGATGTAGAGAATACTCTGTCGAGTAATCTCTACTTTATCACTCAAATTACACGTAAAGGAAAGACATATCACGAAACATATTAATTTCATGTCTCTGAGTCATGGAAATTTCGGAAGTTGTATAATTATTTTGGCATTTTGATTTGCTTCTGGAATAGAACTTAGCTGAGGGACTGGAAATGACATTGTTTCAACATACCGACGTCTCCTCCCCCGCCCTATCTGAGCGGTTATAGTAGGTATACTCCTCCATACTCTTCGCTCAAAATCCCTAACACAACCTCCTCTCACCTTCGCTATTACTGTGATTCTGTAATAATCTGATAAGCCTTGTCATCATCTCACCCCTATGTTGATTTCACTGAATGAACCTTTACTAATTAGGTCTCTTGGAATCAGTAGTTCATACAGTCATTCTGTTACGAGTACCAGGTAATTTGTTTTCTTCAAAATCATAACGTCCTTCTTTCACCTGCACCTGTTTCGTTCATCTACTATTTAGTTCCTTTAAGATGCACAGTTGCTTAAGATTAATATGTTATTTTCACATGTTTTAATATGTAAATAAAGCAAAGGGAAAGTAGTAAAAAAATAGTAAGAGTACACCGACGAAAAAAAACCTTACACATAGAAATTGCACGTATTCTTTGTATCGTGCAGTTGTGTTGAATTGTGCTCAACTATCGTATTCGTCTGTTGTTTATATCTATTTTTATGTAAATTGAAGCTTAAGCTATCTAGGTGAAGAGGTGAAACCAATCATGTTGACCTCTACGAAGCATAAGATAAATAGCACCTCTAGAAGAAGCAATCAAATTACTACCTCATATAAATTCACTGCATCAGGTGATGTACTACCTCTACATATAAGACGTCAGAAAACCAGATCAATAAAGGCAGATTTCCTGTTGACGTGAAAACGTGTTAAATACTCTACTCACCTGATTTCCATTTCCGTTATTTCGGCTCTTCTTTAAACAGTGGATCGCTTATAAAACCTTGTAATCCAGATCTTATTCGTCATAAGCTCAATGTGTACTACAGCAACAGTACCACGAATGACAGTTTAACAAGTCATTCTCTCTAATCCTTATGCAATGTTCAGATTACCAACTCATGCTTAAATTAAGGAAAACCACTGGACTAAACAAGAGTCTAGAAAGCCGCTGTGTTATTTATGCGTTCACTATGCTTAGGCTCTTTAAGGTTTCTCTTCATGTTCGCTTTGATTGGAATGTGGTAATGTTGTTCACTACAACGGTTTGCAGACGTCGATACACTTATAGCAACTCTAGATATACTTTCATCCCCAAAAATGGCTATAATTCTGGAAATCTTCAAGCACTCATTAAAAATCAATCGAAGATTGAAATTATCAAATGCGATGTTGAAACTAATCATATTGATCTCCGATATAATAATAGTACCAATATCTGTAATAACGATATCATACCTCTGTAACATACCACAGCTTATAACGACGAACACCTATGTATGTCAAAAATGATCGATCGGATCTAAAACTGTTGACGAAGAAGATGAACCGCAGTATGTCCAAAACGATACCTGTATCTTGCCAAATCAATGATTTCTCGACAAACTTGGGTCTCATAGATTAGCGATGAACTATTCTACATTTACAAAACTCTAGTAAATGTGACTTATATGTTAAGAATCACCGATATAGTAATCTAATGTTAATAGTTTTGTTGTAGAAGAAAAACATAAAAAAAGAAAAGCAGCACACAAACATTGATGACCAATACAGCTTTATTCAAAAACTCTAAGAAAAACAACTACGAGCAACAAGAACTACATGCTACTGTACATAATAAGTTGGCCGTAAACTAACAATTAAATCTAGCACACATACTCTTGGTGAAAATTCCAGAATAATTTACCGCCAACTTAAAGTACCAATGCATACCGCAACTAAAAAATCGAAACACTACAAAAACGCAGCACTTAGTGAGTGCAAACACATCTGCTCTACGCTTTCTTAAGCTTTCGATGCGATGTAAGCAAGAAGGTCGACAACACGGTGCGAGTACCCATACTCGTTGTCATACCTGAAATGCACCATATATTTACAATATCAAGAAATGAAGGACACTACAAAGCACTACAAACACTCACCACGAAATGAGTTTTACGAAGTTTGGATTTAGGGAGATGCACGCTCCTGCGTCGAAGGTGGAAGAATGGGTGTCTGACACAAAGTCAGTCGACACAACTTGATCCTCAGTGTATCCCAAGATACCCTTCAGAGCTCCTTCAGAAGCTTGCTTGATGACCTACGCAAGGAAAATGGTAAGACGTCACAAACAATCAATCTCTAAGATCCAGTTCCGTTACTTCCAAATAGAGCCACTTACCTTTTTGATATCGTCCATACTTGCTGGTTTTTCAAGACGGCAAGTAAGGTCGACAACAGAGACATCCGGAGTCGGCACACGGAATGCCATACCGGTTAGTTTTCCGTTCAGTGAAGGAATGACCTAAAATTGTAGACCATCTCTTGTAAAAATTGCTGGAATCACAATAAATACCCACTTTTCCAACTGCTTTGGCTGCACCAGTTGCAGCTGGAATTATATTCTGAGCAGCACCACGACCGTCACGCCACAATTTCCCAGAAGGTCCATCTACAGTCTTCTGTGTTGCAGTTGTTGAGTGTACAGTCGTCATCAGTCCTTCGATTATACCAAAATTGTCATGGATAACCTTCGCTAGAGGCGCCAGACAATTAGTAGTACACGACGCGTTGCTGTAATTCTCGCATATCTATCATGTTATGCGATACGGCCAAAAATTCACCTGACCTGATTACGTGGTTATTGGCGGCATTATAAGTTTCATTATTTACTCCCATCACAAACATCGGCGCATCAGCTGATGGAGCGGAGATGATAACCTACGCAATGAATCCCTTACACAAGAAAGCATTATATAAACCACTGCAATTTTTCTTCTTTGCCAGATACCTTCTTGGCACCACCCTTTAAATGGGCAGAAGCTTTTTCGACTGTTGTGAACACTCCAGTTGATTCAACAATATATTCAGCACCATCAGCTCCCCATGGGATCTCGGCAGGGTCCTTGCTATAAACATAACATGACATAACGATACACTTAATAACGGATATAGAGGTTCGCTTTGCAAACTATGCCCTAAGGCAGCAAAAGCTATATATTGAAGGAACGCTCCAATGAATTGAGGCTTAGGAAAACGCCCCGGATAAAGCTAAAAACGGTTCCTAAGAGGACAATCAAAATCATGTAAATATCAAAACAAGACGTAATTACTTTTTCCTCTTTCCAAACGATCTTGAGTTACGTTTCCTTGAGTTTCCCGATTATTATGCTAACATCCTGCTGCATTAATTAGCAGTTACCAATCAGATAAAAGTTGACGAAATCAAGTACCTGTTGTGAACTTTGATTTTGTGCGTACTTTTCCCTTCCTTGGTTACAACTATGCAATCTCCTTGGTGGCTAACAGTTCCTTTGAAACGTCCGTGGGTTGAATCGTAATGGAAGAGGTATACCTAGAATTTTGCAAAAATGAAATGCAAACAAGATAATTTGCGAAACGAAAAACTGATGAAACAATACCGTATTCACCTATCTCAGTATTGCTTAAGACAATATTACTAATAATAAAATAAGCTCAAATCCAATTAGGCAAAGATCAATTTTTAAAGACTTGCAGCCACAAATCTATAAATGTTAGTACAGTAAATAAATATTGAGTAAATAAATATTATTCCCTTACCATATAGTCGATATTGATAAAAGGATCGTTCACAGAAACAACCGAAACGGTGTCCTTCTCAACAGCAGCACGTAATACCAAGCGACCAATACGGCCGAAACCATTAATTCCAACCTTTGGCTTGCTCATGTCTAGATTTTCGTCGAAAACCTTCGCCTGAAAAGTCCGTGAATACGTTCATGTTGTAGAATTGAACCGTACAAAAAACAGCAGTGGTCGTTAAGAACAACATACAGGATATACAATGAACATAAAATATGTTAGGAAAATACTTTATGTAAGAAGTGATTAAAAGCGCACCAGAAGTGATCCCATAAGTTGTGATGGTTGCAGATATATATATGATAACTTGATAAACAAACCGTCAATGCGAATAATCAACGACTAATGACTTCATCATAGACGTGGCATTCTATAGTAGCTGACGTGGATTTACTGAGGTACATACGATAATAGACAAGAGTTCAAATACTGATAACATAACACTGATACTTTCAATGAGTTACACACATACACATACAAAGCATCTTTCAAACAAGTTACTATTAACCTGCCGACTAACTAACTAACTTGAATTACATCAAATCAAATCACATAAAAAATATTTGATTACAACACATGTCACCCATTATAACATCTAACGCATTTTAATATATGTCCCTATGCCGATCGCCTTTTCCCATTTGGCTGTTTGAATATTCTGACACTCTCTGCGTCAGTAACAAACTCCAAATAACTCTGCCTCACCAGTGACGCAGAGAAACTGATTCGGGGTGGGGATACTTACAGATTTACGGAGCACCAGCTATCTACCGTTAGTTTTTCAACATTAGAAGATACTAGTTCTCAGTGTTAGTGCTCAGTACATCATTATTATTCGTGTAACTAAGTTATATAGAACAAAACGATGTGATAATAAGGCATAGTAACGTATATTTGATGTATGTTAGTAAGAATGAGGTTAGATCTCATTAATAACTATCTCATTAATAGAAAAGAATACTGAAGTCGTTTCCTCTTAGAAGCAACACCCGTTAATCGGTTGAACGGGGAATGGACTGAATGATAACGCCGCAGTGGCAAAGTGCACGCCCACAAGGATAGATCGATGAGGCACGCCACTGCATAACTTGAAAATATCGACATTCACTCGGCCTATTGAAAAAGAGGCAATTGAACTTTTATCACTAAACTATGTAAAAGAAGACGTTGAAATTAGACAAACACTTGGCGGTAATGAGATTACTATTCGTTTTACATTAATGGCAGTTCTATTAAGTACTACAATAACCTGTCATATTACTGTACTGAAGTAGGTCGTCTTGAACAGAAGAAGATCACATTAATCTATTCAAAAATACTGAGTTACGTGTTGTTGCAATCTAATTGGTCATTGACGTTAATAAGTAACTAATTGTATATGTGCGTATAGAGAATATGCTATACATCTACAGCTTTGATCAATTGTCAAAGCGTCGACTTACCAATGATGATGACGCAATAAGGGCAAGGAGCCGAAGAACTCCAATGAGGGATATTCACTCCATAAACGAATTTAAATACTATGATCAATATCAAGTGTTTTATTGATATGTTAACATTCTTTCTAATCAATATTAAAGTTTTATGATTAAATATTAATTTGTACATAATTATAGTAAACCGATGAGTGACAGATGTTTTTTCAATCTTACCTCACTTCGGGCAACATAGTGTTTTGTTGTATTCTGAGAATCTAATCTTTTTCTTTTCTTCTAATTATAAATTCGAATTATCAATATCACAACAATTTAGCGTTCAAACTAACCACGCAGAAAGTTTTCTTTTTATTCTTATGCTATCCGCTTTCTTTTCACTTCAAAACGCATTGATAAGAGAGTTTGTTTACGTGCGTTTTTGACTTGAGGAAAAAAAAAGTTACTCGTTTTTCTCTAAAAGTTTGAACGTACTCTGTCCATTCCTTAACGTAATTTTTTTTGTAGTATTACTACTGTAGTGATTTGTTAGTGTTGTGTAACTCATCATATATAATGAAATATATAGAACTTCTACTTTTAACACGAACTCACACTTCACAAACAAATAAACTCATTAGTGTTTGTTTATTTTTTAACTCACGCCATTTACTTTGTCTAAGAAACAATTTGACCGTACTTTTTGCTCTACTGTATTCAATAGCGTCAAATATCAATAGCGTGTCGAGGATTTTTTTTTTCAAAACGATTGCTTTTTAGCTCAGATATTCCTCTGTACAGTACTGATTGTGGTACTGATTGTGGAATGTCTTTTTGTAGAACAACTACTGTAGAACTACGAGCAAAGCCAGATAGTTCAAAATACTTGACATCAAGAAATTAACTCATACAAGTGAATTTTTCTAAGTGCTGACCTCAATGTAGTTACACAAGAATCGTTATATAATGAGGTTAAACATCGACTAATAGAAAATGCATCAATGTTTTTCTGTACGATGTTTACTGTTTACGATTATTATTCCTAAAATACCTAAACAATATTGTGTGCATCATCTCCATAGAAAAAAAAATGCCGAAATAATTACTACTTCTATACAATTCCAATTGATTACTTCAATATTATGAAGATCACATGAATCACTTCTAGCATTCAGCTATAAAACCTGACAATTGCGGATGTTTGTTGAATATTTAATGTAAACAACCAAAACAATTTATAATTATTCAATCCTCCTTAAGGAAATCAACATCAACAATTATTGTTTGCATTTAGTTTTTGACATATTTGGAACGTTAAGCAGAAAATTTAAAGGAATACCAAGTCCTTTAGTTTTAAGGTGACATCTGTTCTGTTTGATTGTGTGTTATCGTCTTCTAGAACATAACTGTTTGAGATTGTCTAAGCTTATAAATCATTATATATTTAGACTTCTGATGCTTATATACATTCAGCGTTCAACTTTCAATCGTAACCTGTCATATATTTGTCCTTGAACCTACTAGGCAATCAAAAGTGATGAGGTAGATTACTAAACGTGTGTCTAAACTATGAATAAATTTCAGTCATCTGTCACTACGATGTAAAGAGTAAAATCATATCTAGAGAGGAAAATCATAAAATTTTTTAGTTGATCGGACATATAAAGAATACGTTCTCCTTTTATAAGCTAGGAGTGATGGCAGCATCATGGTACTCCCATATTATCATACTGTCACTCAAATGTTTCTATTTGAACATTAGTATACTGTTCTTATGTTTCATATATTGAACACAACGAACATTAAATGCCGTGTTAGGCGTATGCTGTGCAATTGAAGACGCCATGGTTTAATCCGTGTAATAGTTGCCTCCCGAGGTGTTTCGATTTTTCACTTATAATCTATTCACTACTTGTAAATATATGTTTTATATTTCATTTATGAGCGTTAAATCTATTTATTTATTATACGTCAAAAAAGAACGCATAGCAATCGGTGTTGATGAAACATAATAAAAGCGACGACGACGACAATATTTGTCGTATTCAAGTAAGAATAATGTCTCCCACAATTATTAGGATGTTATAAGCACGT
>KN716207.1:181778-192582 GCA_000816705.1 Dictyocaulus viviparus | reverse complement strand
GTTTGATTGTGTATTATCGTCTTCTAGAACATAACTGTTTGAGATTGTCTAAGCTTATAAATCATTATATATTTAGACTTCTGATGCTTATATACATTCAGCGTTTAACTTTCAATCGTAACCTGTCTTATATTTGTCCTTGAACCAACTAGGCAATCAAAAGTGATGAGGTGGATTACTAAATGTGTGTCTAAACTATGAATAAAATTCAGTCATCTGTCACTACGATGTAAAGAGTGAAATCATATCTACAGAGGAACATCATTAAACTTTTTAGTTGATCGGACAAATAAAGAGTACGTTCTCCTTTTATAAGCTAGGAGTGATGGCAGCATCATGGTACTCCCATATTATCCTACTGTCACTCTAATGCTTCTATTTGAATATTAGTAAACGTTTCTTATGTTGCATATATTGAACACAACGAACATTGAATGCCGTGTTAGGCGTATGTTGTGCAATTGAAGACGTCATGATTTATTCCGTGTAATAGTTGCCTCCCGAGGTGAAGCATGTTCCGATTTTTCACTCATAATCTATTGACTACTTGTAAGTATTTGTTTTATATTGCATTTACGAGCATTAATTCTACTTACTTACTACAGATTCAAAAAGAACGCACAGCAATTCGGTATTGATGAAACGTAATAAAAACGACGACGACGACAATATTTGTCGTATTCAAATAAGAATAATATCTCCCACAATTATTAGGATGTTATAAGCACGTTTAAAATATCATCTAAACAGATTCTGTTTAGTCGATAACTTAACAGGAACTTGTCTAAATTCCATAGCTGATAATGTGTCTAATTAATACAGAGTTTAATATAGAAGTCAAGTCGATCAAGATAAAGAAATAAATACACTGAGAAAAAAAAATAGACTAAATAGACTTCGACGCATAGAAGCTTTTGTTTGCGAGTTACACCACACTTTTTTTCACTCTACGACCTTCAAGCATCTTCAGCACCTCTGTTCCTAACAATAATAAAACAAATAATGAACTTCAGAGCACAACATCACATTATTATTATGTCGTCACTGTCACTTTCGTTGTTAGAATACCACATGTGTTTCAGAAAATTGCACTTAGGTGTAACAATATGACAGCCGTTTCAGTATACAACGTTAAACAATTGTACCTATGATGTTTACTTCAACACACACTATGTAAACAATAACAAAACATCGAAAATTGAATGCATAGATGATGTTGCAAAGTTTCGAGACCCGAATGAAAATGAAAGAGATACGACTGGATAGAATATATTTACAATCGCAGGTAATGGATATCACTTCTTTGACAACATTGGTATATATTTAACTTGGATTGCATCCTTTTTGAATGTACCGACCCGTTCTACACCAGCTGGAGGGATCCACACACCTGATGGACCCGAATATATGAATGGAAGTTGTAGTATGTAGTACCTGAATTTTCTCAATTATAACAGTGTTCAAAAGAGTTTGACTAAGTGAGAAAATACCTGGCCCATGAAAGTTGAAGTGGTGCCTCTCCTGTGCCAAAACTGCCTTGTTGTCCGGGAATCTAGAACAGAAGTTTCAACGAATTTTCGTTCCAGTATTATTGAAAACTGTGAGTCCTTTAACTTCCCTAACATTATATTCCAATGTCAACTTATATAACAATTGTGGGGTGGAGAATTTATGTGTGTCAATGTTAAACAGATATAACATTTTATTATCAGTAAGCCATCTATATATCAATACTTCCATTATGAATATTACATTGGAACAGATCTTAAATCTATGAAGAGACGCAGTTGACTGTTTGAAATATTCAGACACATCTACTCGATTAGAACAAGGATTGTCAATGAAGGATGTACTCAAATCCGCAATCGAATGTGCACACAGATCTAATTCCTCTCGAGGTATAATTAAGGGAAAATAATAATATAATTAAAAAATTTGTGCGACATGTGAAAAGAACTCTACAGCATTCATTCCTTTTCCTCAGTTCGTCTATCTTGTTGGACATAATTCCTGGTTTCTTTTTGTTCTACTTGAAAATAATATGGCGACAGATGTGAAGCAGAGACTTAACAGAATTTTTTCTACAATGCTTATGCCTCTTTGCTGTTTAAGTCAACACACCTTGCGAGATGGTCGCTCAATCTGCTGGTTGCTCGCTTGCTTTTACACTTTTGGCCTAATTAATTCTCAAGAAAACTTTTAGATTACTGGATGAAGTGAACCCATGCGAGAAAATTAAGTCACCAGATAAGTAACATGAAGTAAGTCTTACTAAAACATGAAGATATGTGAGAAGTGAATAGCCTATTTTTGTTAAAATTGGGAATTCTCTGTGAATGGTCTATCTAATGTCAACGATATTTCTAATCTGTACTCAAAGAGCTGCTATATGAGAAAACTAAACGAAAAACTCGCCAGTGCGCCAAATTTGACGTCCTTAAAGGGAAAACCCTTGAAATAAAAGGAGTTTTATAACACATTTTTGATGCTACTTTATTCACTATATCACACAAGTCGAAGCTGCATTGTATGAGAATGCAATGATGAATTTGCATTCTATTGAGTAAGAAAACGCATTTAACATAATATTAAATAGTGATCACCAGGACATCTGACATGGCGTCAAACGAAGTAGAAAACGTGGAGTACCGATCGTGAGTAAATCTGGGTATGCTATCGATACGTAAAAATGTTGAATGATGTTGGAGAATCACATCGATCCCAAATTGTAATTCATTTATTGAAAAATGTTGCAATAATAAAAAAATAAGTAGATATTTTGTATATCCAAAATTTCAAGTTATTTAAAACACAACAAAAGACACCTTACCTCTACAGTTGGTTGAATCGTTACTGTTATAGGTGCCTTCGGTGTAACTACGTGGACCCTCATTAACTGCGCAGCTTGGACTGGTAACTTCCTACATGTACACTGCCTTCGAAGTGGGAAATCACAATGCAAAAATTCATCGTCCGATTCTCGACTCATTGCGATTCGAGCATTCGAGTTCTATAAAAAGAAATCTAGAAGAAGACGATAAGAACGGATAAGAAGAAAAACATTTTTTCACTAAATTAGAAAAATTTGATAATATGGAGATAAATTAATCAAATCGCATTTCTAATTTTTTTATAAGAAACTATTTTTACAACCAACTTCCGTATATCAACCATGTACTAGCAATTTTATAAATCGATTATATTTGCTGAACTATCCAATCATTCCTCATCACGCTTCGTACTTATGTTTTACTATACTAAAAAAGTTTAAGAGCAATAAAAAGCATCACTTTAGGAACACGCAAGGGTTCTCCATTTTCAGCGACGAAGAAGCGATGACCTCGTGGACATTCATACTCCATGCCAACGAATAATTTCACCTATAGAATATTAAATACAATGATATAAATTAAGTAATAAACAAATTACTAAAATGAAATACCTTCTCAATCTCAGAAGGCAATCTGCGAGTTTTTCTAGAAGGAGCACGTGATGAAAATCCTTCAACAGCCTGTACATATTGCATATCACGATCCCACATTACTGGATCTACCTATAAGCCATAACATATCAAAACGCTCATCATTCTTGCTGCCGCAGATCACGCTTGAATATCAAGGCTAATAGATACTAATCAGGTTCCGAAAATCGTTGCACAACGATAAGTTAACTATGGAGGACAACTGTCACGATATAACATATATTATTACACTTGGGAAAATCCACCTGCACAATTCTATAAAATCTTAGAAATACGTTATGAAAAGAAAAGCAACATTTAAGAAGTTCAACTACATTGCCATGACGAACCTCCAGTTGTACAGTAACTGGATAAAGATACTCTCCACCCAGTTTCAAGTTTGGTTGATCACGAAGCCCATAGGAATGCCTAGGCAAATAATGGATCTTTTTGTTGCATCCAAAAATAGATAGTCCTATAGACAGCAAAAATAACGTACGTGTAATAGTTATTAGGACCAATACACGTTAATGTCCATGAAGGAAACAGAGGAGGTAGCGCTGGAGAAAGTGAGTGTGGAACTCCTTCCAAAAACGGGATCTTAAAATTAAACATTTGGGAGATCCTTTCAAAAGCTATGACATGCACCTAAGTATAATGCGCAATGCGTAAGACTGTCCGCTACAAAAAAAGCAGAATACAGTGAATATATGAAAAGTCAAACCTGTTTTGCTCTTAGCTTTTTCAAACGATCGGCAAAAGCAATAGCAGCTTCGTCTAATTTAGTGTGTGGATTTTTAACAAAGGAAACTGAAAAATTACTCATCAATGATAGTTCAAATAGTGTTAATATTATAAATAATGCCTGATTCATCATCTAAGTAAGAGCGCATATCACGATAACGGACGTCCTCATCTTGCGATGACTGCGAAGAGCTTTCGAGAGTGTCAGGCTCAACATTGCTGATCTATAGTGAGATCCTCTTACGTAAATACATGTATTATTAGGTCTGTCACATAATAAAGACCTGATTTTTCGGCAATGCTAACTAATTTAGTATAAAAATCGAATATGTCTTTTTCAAAATCTTCAATCCAAGCCATACCGTATCGTCTCCTGTATCACTTCCAGTTCCCTCATCATAATCAGTCGCAGCTGGCACATCTTCATCAGAATTTCGTCGCTCTCTTGACATTGCCGATGAAACTGAATACAAAGGATTCGAACCGCCACCTTCGCCCTCTTCCCAATTCTCATTAGCAGACCACTAAAGATGACGTTAAACATTACGAGAGTAGCCAAATAGTAATTCCAACAAAAATAAAAATGACAACCACTAACCAATCCTTTTTCAGCGTTCGTATCGTCGTCTTCCAAGACAGCGAACACATGCTTCTCCAAGTTTGTACAACAAGAAAAAATACTATTCTCAAAGTAAAAGTCATAATTTGCTTCCTATAAAACACTTTACTTAGAAAGTTAGACAACGGTAGAAACAAGTCATACTACAAAACCTTAAGCGTAAATGGATCTCTGCGCACAGCTTGGCGTCGACCACAAGAGCATGTAGATAAGTAGGTGATATCGTTAGAATGCATTTCCCAAGCGCTGGGATCTACAGAAGCATCACCTACAGCTGGATGAACCTAAAAGCGAAATACTAAAACATAAAAATTGTCTGAGTGGTATGAGAACAAAGAAGGTTATTAAAGAAGTTTGACTGAACTGAAAAAACATGCTATTCGAATTACTTGAGAATCAGGATTATTATGAGTGCTGCATACTTATTAAAGAAATTTTTCAAATTTGGCGGAAAAAGAGCGCGTGCAGATAAGTGTCAAATTTTTTTGGTTCAAAGTAAACCATTTCGAAATCATCGAGCATTCTGAGCAGCATTGATATTACACTTCAAACATCAAATGACTTGAAAAAGCTTTTCGTTGTGGTGGTTATTTTATTGAGCAGCCTACAAAATGGGTACGTAAAGTCCGTGCTCATCACATATAAATCTACCCAGAGATAAAGTTTGTATTTCACATTAGAGTGAAATAATATTTTAAGAATTTGCTAAAGTACGATAGAGAGCAGAATACTACTGTATAAAATCCTTATTCAAACGTATAAAAGCATAGCTTCGATTACTTGGAATATATGTCAATAGCTAAACATGATTTCTTTATTTCCACGTCTATTCATTGAAATTAACGACATTCTAAACAATTAAATGAATTAATAACACCTAATACTAAGAAAATAACAAAAATAAAATACCTTTAGCTGACAACGATTACCAGTCATAGAGATTTGTTCACAACCTCGCATTCCTCCTTGCCATAGATCATCGCACACGGCTCTAACTTGGGCGATCGCTTCATCACGATTTCCAACCAAAACAGCATCGAGGTATGCGATTGCAACAGCAATCTCAAATTAACCAATTTCCTACATAATGTACAGATTGAAAATAAGTATGTAAGCTGTGATTCGAAGACGTGAGAAGAACAAGAACCTTTGCATCATGTTCGGCTTTAGTAAACACTACTTGGCTTCGTGTTCTATCAGGTATAACTTTAGCTTTGTTGAATCCTGCGGATGTGCCAGTATACCGAGCAATAGCTTCCTTTATATGTCTTGCATTTAACCTGTCATACAATCATCAGTTCACTGAATTGAATACAAAATCATAACCATTTGTCACTTGTAGAAGTAATGGAACTTACATCCTCATGAACTGAAGTTGTCGATTGACGTATTGATTGAGCAACTTCCTTGTAAGAATTTCAGAATCGGGTTTTATAATGTCTAGGACTGCACGTGCGTATTTAATCCACAAATCAAGCCTCGGAATCTTAAAAAAGTGAATGACCTATCAGGACCCACATTTAACATTAATAAAATATAAACCTCATAAATTTTAGGCATCCCACTTCTAATTGCGCCATGATGCTCGGATAGAAACCTAACAAATGAAGGTGGTCCTTAAAAATACGTAGGTCTTTGGCAATACAGCTTTTCGAAAGTTGATATTTTAAAATAAATATGATTGGCGTGAATATTTTACATATTGCTGTTTTGACAGACAAAATTAAACGAATATGTCAACAAAAATACCATACTTTCCAATTTTTCATCTCCTTCGTCATTGATTTCTTTTCCTAACGAAATTTGAAGAATGTTAGCCAACGGATTAACGTTAACAGCAACAGGCTGCATTATATTTACGAAAGCTTCGCTATCAGGAAGATAACCAAACGAATCACCACTGAAAAAGTATAAGTCACGTGCTACATATATATGATTGTTATTTTACAAACTCACATTGACTGTTCCACTAACTTATAACATTTTAGAATCGAATATATTTGAGACTCAAGGTTGTGCTCCAGCTTATCACATATCTCACGCTAAAGAAGAATGTTGAAGGGATGAAGTAAATGACCAACAAAAAACCACGTACCTTTTTAACACAACCAAGTTCACTACGTATGATATTTCTTTGAAATGCAAACAAAATACGGGGACAAGCAAGGCGACCCTCTCTAATCCACTCGGTTGCTTCATTTGATGTATCTTCTAATATTTCACTGATATCCTCACGAATGTTCTTCCTAAAGACATTGGGAAAAAGATGTTCTATGTAGCAATACTGCATATGCATATAGACAAGGAGCAATTCTTAATGCAATTCTCTCTTAATTGGTAGAAAGAAATTAGAATCAACAGCATACCTTACTTTATTTACGTTTGACAACATATCGGACAGAGAAATATCAAACCGCGTGTTGCTTTCAACAAATACAATTATATGGGAAAAAATGCTGATGAAATGTAGTAGGCGCACTTGAAGTTCCTCACTTTCAGCAAGTTTCTCGAAGAAGTTCTGGAACATTATTCCAAATTGTTATTCCTACTTCCTATTATTTAGTAGAATGAATTGTACAACTGCAAAGAAAAAGAAAGTAAATTGTTAATACCTTCTCGGAATTAGAGCAAAATATTTGTCTCAGATGTGTGAAGTCGTTATAACCATTTAGCATCATAAATATAGCATTTGCGTCTACACAATAGAAAATTTGGATCTAAAGATAAGAGGAATATCACACGCTATAAAAAATCCAGTAAAAGAAATTCTATGGACAAAACTATAATCAATTGATTACTGTCAATAACTCTATAAATTTGAAAACGCCTTCAAAAGATAACAAATAATTAACTCAAGACTTACAGACATTGTAGATTCTTCATCTGTCCAAAACGGAAAGACATCCATTTGCATAAAATCATTTAGATCTTCACCTTTAGCTCGATTCAATGAATCTTTCCCAACCTAATGAAAAATGAAAACATAAGTACAGAAAAAGAAAAGAAGAGAAAATTTCAAAATCAAAACACTCACAACTGAGATAACCGCCACCTTTTTCTCCATGTACGGTGACAAACACGCTTCAGCTTCTTCAAGCCACTTTTCAAGTCTGACTGCCTTCATGAACGGAGGGTTCAATGATGAGGTTGCCATACCTCCTTGTTTAACGAGATATCTGGTAGATTCATATGACTGAGTAGAACGGAATGGAGTAAATAATTACTGACTACAATATTACAAGACTTTCATCTCATAATTCTCATCATAAATACATAACTTGCTTTATAGAAGTAATGAAACTTTAAAATTAACGTACTCCAATGCTTAGAATTGACGCAAAAACGTCGTGAAATATAAAGTCTTGCGTGCGATTGAACTTCTAACATGTATCGAGTGACATCAATTGGAAATCTTCAAATCATAAGTGCAAAATTTACCGTGTTGTTTACAACAGATCTGATGCAGTAAAATCAATATCTGTGGAAGTTAGCTGTTAGCTAGTTAATTATGCTGCTTTCCTACAAAGCACTGTAGCGTAAGTATTCCAAATGTGGCGTTAGGAGATGTTTGAGACCAGTTATTCCGATGATTTACTACTTTAGTATCAAATGTTAGACATCTTAGAGTGTCCAGCTATAGTTTTAGGTTATAAAAATAGGCACCTTTATTAGAGAGCTTAATTGGCGCTTATTCAGAAAATAATGATAAGCTGTAAGAGCACAATGACGACTATACTTGCATTTTACAGATTTTATTTCTTTGGATCACTGTGGTTGTTGGCCACTAGAAACAACCACATATTATTGAGTTCACCACTCTTCACCAAGTCAATGCCGTTTATTCCATTCAGATTCCTCTAGCACTATTTTATCTACCACAGAGAGATGGTGGGTCTGATAAGCCCAGCGGCTGTTGCGAACTGATTCCACCATGCGCGTCACTGTGACACCTCCGCCACTTTAAAAGTGAAGAAAACGAAATCTGATAGACTTTGGGATATCTGCGAGCATAGAGAATGATATGATAGGCAAATTATGTGGAGAGGGCATTGTATTTGTTGTCTTTCAAATTCTAACAGAAGTCATTAAATACTTATTAGACACTGAAATAGGCAATCAGCAGTTTAAGCAAACTTTCGTCCATAATTCTACCACTATGGAGGCTATAAGTGCTTTGTGCTAGTTCATATAAGTGTTGGGAATCTCGTAGTTCAGTGGTTGTGATACGTAGGGTTGAATCGGTATACAGATGTTCGAGTCCGCTTGTCTGCAAATCGCAATTTCCAAATCTCATTGATCAGTGATTCGGTATCAGGTGATTCTGATAAGATAATAAATCGGCATCAGGTGAATCTGCGATGATAGCATTCACATAGTAAACGACATTGCTTAAGTCATTATACAAATTATTTGCACTGAACTCTACGATATCACGAGGAAAGTGAGTGCGTGGCCCATCTTTACAAGAATATTATGTCAATGCTTATTACAGTTATGAGTGGTCAAGGTTTGAATGAAAATCTTCTATTGAGCTTTATGATTTCACCATCCAGTGTTTTCTTGTAGTTCAATGATACTGGTCAGCTTTAAAACGTTTGATGCAGATGAAGATCTATGAAAATAGATACGAACAATTGTCTATTTTTCAGCGTTGTTCTTGCTATCGACATGTTACCTCTTCTATTTGAGGATGCTACGTGAGTTTCAGATAATCCTCAGCATAGAATATCTATCTAAAATGACACGTTATTTCTTATTTGACTCAAGCAATGCTGCTGAAGAAAATGCTGAGAGCAGTCACTTTGATGAAGAAGTCTATCGTTTTCACGTATCTAAAAATCAATTTTGTAAACTGGAAAGATTTTTCGTATATTCAGCATATTACAACAACGAGAATTCGCTGATGATGAGGAATCACCACTGAGGAACGAAAATTAACAGTTGTTAATTTATTGCCGATTATACAAATAGAATGATAATTTAGTCGAGTAACAAAATATGAGGGTATTGATGAAAACCTCAAAGAATTAGGCAAAAGAACTTTTAAGTTCAATAATTAACAATGGGAAAGAAATACTACAACGAAAAATTTTTTCCTCTTTTAAGTCAAATATCTCTTTATGATTGACATTCACACAACTTATATTTGTTACAGCTTATTAATCAAAATGATTACGGTAAGGGTAAGGGTGAGGGTAAAGTACTGAAATCAGAAAGCTTTTGAACATTTTAACTGATATGGTGATTAGAAATGGAATTTTCACCAGTAGTAGGTAGAAGAACGTGTATTTAATTTGGCAGTTTTTTTTTTCTGAAACTCTTCTATATTTGAGGAAAAAATCTTTTGAAATATCGATTACTGTAACTCGCTTTCGTTCAATGTTTTTTTTTCTCCATTATATAAAGTAAAATGAATACTGTTCTGAAAATTTTTTTTCCTCTTCTTCATAAAATTTTCACTGAAAAATCTTCATTCAAATGCTTCAACCTCTATGAAGAAAAAGCACCTCATGATAAAGCATTATTTTTCATATGATCACGAGATGTTTATTGTAGTTTAACGTGATCCACGTTCGTCAACACGGCGTTCAACCAACGAACATCGACAAATTGCACTCAACGAACTCATTCATATGAGTTATTAAGAAACTCATAATGTTTCTTTGCCATATTTTTTCGAACAAAAAGACTTCTAAGTAAACAAAAAAATGATTAGTGGTTTTTGTCGTCTAAGAAATGTGCTTTTTTTCTAATATGCTGAGGAAATCACCTACTACCGTACCTCAATACGAAATACCCTTTAAAACTTCGATTATCATGGTCACCTACGTCAGCTGTTTATCATACCGTACACATTTTAATTCCTTAAAAGACAATATCATTATTGTGATTATTATCACCACTTATTTTTACAATTATTAGAACCTATTGTATTTTATTATTATTATTATTATTATTATTATTATTATTATTATTATTAT
>KN716207.1:124269-137936 GCA_000816705.1 Dictyocaulus viviparus | reverse complement strand
TAAGATCAATATAATATGTGGGTCAAAATCGACGTTTTGTAATAGTTACGGTAAACATCAACAGTCCGTGCTCGAGTTATCAGGCAATGATATGTTTGTAAACAAAACAAAAGAGATCAGAAATAGATCATCTCATAAAATAGTATAGTACTAGACGTCAGCTGAAATCACATAAAATGTAAATGTAAATACAAAATTGTATGACGTCATTCATAAAAAAACAAAACGAGTCACCTTTTACTGAGACGAAAATTTTTCACTAAGCAATAACTAATGAAAAAAATATGTATTTCTATTTTTTTATTTTATCAAAATTATATGAAAATCAAGTATTATTTTTAAAATTTCGTTTTTTTTTAGCCTTCTCTTTGAAACTTCTTTTCTTTTTTGAACTTTCGAAAATCTGAAATCAAATTTTATTGTACCTCAATGAGGTCCCGTGAAAAGAAAAACTAAAAATCATCGAAAAAATCATAGTTAATGGTTTGTCATTAGATGTCAAAATTAGATTATTGAATTGATCAATGTTAAATTTGAAATGAAAAAAAAAAGAAACATCTGTAGAGGTATGATTTAGAGGAGGTAATGACTCAGATAATTGATTTTTAATAGATCAAATTCAATTTTATTTGGTATTTTATTTAAATCAAATATTATTAACGAACCTTTTAAGACGATCACTTATACAACTAATAAAACTTGTCAATGTGGATATTTTTGATGCTACACATTTATAGAGCGCTGCTGGTTGCGTAGAGATCTAAATGTTGACGGATTACGGTACTCGGATACGGTACGGTACAGTACGATTGTTGAATTGAATTAAGCTCGTACCTCGTTGAAAATATGCCAGCATTGATTAGAACATTGTCTTGCCTGAACAATATTAATAATAACACTTATTAATACATTACAACATAACTAATTTACAAACACTGACGTCATTAATTTTTAATGCAAATAAATGATAAAGTCGGTCAAGGCTAATCTAATCGATAAATGACTAAAAACTTTTTCTAAACAAGGTCAATATAGTTACTGTCACGTATGAAATTATCACTCGTTTAATTCAAATTCAATGAAATCGTTCGTTGACGTGATGACGTCATATTTTTCATTACAGTAAAATTATTTTTCCACTAATCGATCATTAAACAGTTATATATTAACCTTATGACGTCGTCCTACTGTAACAGTTTTTGTTGTTCTACAAGATGAAAATTCTGTCTGTAAAATATAATTTAGATATTTTCAATATTATTATACTGTAGTGCGATCAAAGAGCAACGGATCTGAGTTTTTATTTTGTTATTATTTTTGTTTACTATAAGAGAAAATTGTAGTAAAAGTTAAGTTTCAGAAAAAAAACAAGTGCTTCTAGTGATGTTCAACTTAATGAGGTTACTTCGACCTCTACGAAGTTGTTATTACCTCTTATGAACTGAAAGAGTTCATGACGGATTTGCTTCTAATTATTTGCATAAAATTACTTACAAGCGTGATCTACAAACATTCAATCTAATCGTCAAATTTGTCAGAACTCTACAAAATTGTTATCTTCAAGGATTACGGTAATGACATTCTTGGTTGTCGTTATCGTACATGAAATTTTACAGTATCCTAGTGTTTTTAATTATTAAAAATATAGGTTAATTAATGAATAATTATTAATAATTGTTATACCAATTTATACAAGAATTTTTTTATAATAATCTTTTTATATTCTTTTATAAGTAAAATAAACGAATAAAATAGTTGATCATGTTGAAATCTGTACTTTACATGTCCGTTTGAACATATATTACCGTAGTTTTCGTCTACTCTTAAGAAAACAACAACAACAACAACAACGACAACAACGACAGCGACAATAACAATGACAACAATAGCAATTTTTTTCACTCTACCTGTTGTTGCATTGATTTTACACAATCCGAATCTTCAGCACATGAACATTGACGAATTGTACTGTCAAGATGAGCGTTGTCAAGAACTTGCATCGCTCCCTCAGTGATCTGAAATGAGGCAAAAAAGTGATAAGAAAGAGTCTCACAATAATAATTTCAAGATATATTAATAAATATACGAATATTTTTACGATTACATATCTACATCATAGAAATTTTGCTTAAAACTCATAATCCTCAAATAGAAGAGTTTAGCTGCTCGATTTTCCGGCTAAAGTAAGATGATTTTTTGTAAATGAATCGTGAGAATTATCATTTATCGTTTAATCGCTTACTATAAAAGCTATAAGAATGACATCATGACATTTAGGGAGAAGATCATGACGTCATTATAAAGAGTACAGAACTAAGTTTTTTTTTCTTACACTTTTACATATTGCTTACTTAGAAAAATCGAATGACGTCATCTTAAGTAGTTTTTGTTTTTTTTTTCGTCACGGTTATCAATAAAGCTTATTACCTTATCAAGTCGATGTCCAGCATCAACAACAGACACGAAAATGAACACAAAATAAACTCGCATCTGAAAATCAGCAATGAGTAAATCTGATCAAAATACAGTAATAAGTTCAAGCTAAATGAGTTACGTAATGAGTTTGAGTTAAATACAGTAATGAGCTAGAGCAAAACATACATTATAGATTTTTCGATTGATTGTTAACTTTGTAAAAATCGAAAAAAAAATAAGTGTGAGCAGAATAGAATAATAAAAATTGTGCTGTTCAACACGAAAACATATTGATTATTTACTTATTTTCGCAGTACAATTATTTGTCGTCAGAAAAGAGTTAGAGTGTTGTTGATTGCAGGAGGTATGAGGCAAAAACCATGACCAAAAGAATTGAAGAGAAAAATGAGAAACCGGTTTTTTTTCCTGTCTTCCTAAATTGTCATAGTCTTCAATGAATTTTAATATCGAGGCACGAAAGCATAATGATGTCGTCAAGAAACAATATCCCTCAAAACGGAATACGAGCCTCATTTTGGTACGGTAAATATTAAAACTCATTCATACTCATCATTAATTGCTCAAATATTCTACAGTACCTCGTTATCAAATTACTATTATCGATTCAAGTCACGGAAAAATAACATCATGAACTTCACTTTTAAAACTCATTTTTTAGCCTGAGGCACAGCGTAAATCAAGTGAATCCGTTTTTTTTTTTCCTTGTTTACAACTCTAAAAAAGCTTAAAAAATTATTTCATATATTACTATAGTTGTCGATATAGGACATATTAGTAAGGATACGGAAGAAACCGTACGATTTACTGGATTGAGGTACGATGACGTCAATTCTGTGATCTACTAGATCAAGGTAAAATAACGTCAATTCCGCTTCACTGTTAATTGATTAGTTTTACACCATGATTGTAGTGATCAATGAGAATTAAATAACATTCCATCCAGATTTGCAAGGTTTTTGAGTTCTAAGCTTAGGCTTAGGCTTTTATTTATTTTCCGTGGACTATAATAGATTATAACGGTTTGGTTCTAATATCCCTAATGATAATGAGTGAATCGCAAAACTTGGAACCTCAGACTCTCAGAGTCGAGCTGTGCTTTCAAAGTGTTGCGTGGTCGTAGAGCAAAACTTCGTTAGTACAATTAATTAGCGCAACAGATCGGATATCTGTAGATACAGGATTGAGTCTCGTTGAGGATATTCGAATTCTGAGTTTGATCACGATCTACCACTAGTTTAGAATCGATTTGAAATTTTCTTCATGACGTCCACAGTACATCAGACGTAATTTCTATAGTGTATCGTTATTAGCGTAACAAATTGATCAATGCGAAATCTTATTCCATCACATTTTATTTTTAAAGCAATGTTTTATTTTATTTTTCTTTTGCTAACATTTTTAAAACTTGGAAAGCTAATACAATGGTGAGTAAGGCAACATGAAGAACTTATTTTGAATAAATTCAACGAAGTGAGCTCATCGATAGTGTAATGGATAAACGTGTCAGACAGGATATATGTATGTGCGGGGTTCGAATCTCGCTTGAGGTTCTGAGTTTTGCGGTCAGCACGGCATAATTACATACATTGTAATATCATCGCAAAGTAAAGTAGGATTACGATTATGCTTAAAAAAAAAAGAGGTATCAGAAAAAAGCAGAGAAAAAAAGGGTCGGAATGGAGGTAAAGAGGATTCACGATAAATTCAATGAAAGAGATGTGTGAGCTAGTAGATAGAAAGAGAATGTAATTCAAAAGAAGTAAAAGTTGTAGTAAGAGAGCAAGTTGATTAGACACATTGCCTATGTGAATTTTGCTCGAGGGATAATCTTATCACTCCTCAATTAATAGCTTCTACTAACAATAGAACTTGACAGAATATTCATACATTTGAAAAAAAAACATATGTAGATATATAAATATATACGTATATACACAGATATACGTATATATACATATATGAACGTGTATACGTATATACATATATACACAGACACTATACACATAGATAAGTACGTATAGACATGAACTTATAGCACAGGAAATCGTTAGACGTTTTACTTGTTTGAGTTGAGGAATAATCATAATTTCAACGTGACATGATGATCATCAACTAACGACATTGAGGACGAGAATCGCGAATAGAAAGAGAATGTTTTTTGCCGAAAATGACGAGATTGTGTGTTTTGACGAAAATTGGCATCGAGCCGAATACGTCGTGTATCGAACGTATTCCGTCGTATGATGTCGTAACGCTAAAACGATTTTCATAGAATTCGATTCGTATACGGTAGAACGATCTGATGGAAGAACGATTGTTTTATGAACGACATTACACACAACATTCTCTTATTCGTTTCTTCTTCTTCGTCGTCATCGTCGTCGTCGTCGTCGTCGTCTTCTTCATCTTCTTCTCCTTCTTCTTCTTCGGTTTTTTTTTCTCTCTCGTTTCCATTCCATTCAAAACCAGTTATCAGTTATTTAAAACGAGTATATTTGATTTATTTTCCAATAGTTCTTCTAGTGAATTCGGTTAATAGCAGAGATATTTCAATGAGGGAAAAAAAACACGGAAGAGGAAGAAGAGAAGAAGAAGAGAGAAGAGAAGAAGAAGAATCTTAAACGTTTTATGATAACGTTGAACTTGTTTTAACGTCAGTTCCACAACATCAGAAACAGATCGAAAAAAACATATCGATATGATAGAGGAGTTATCGATGAGTCACGAATTATATCTAATTATCTATGTTTTAATAAATTTCAGTTATATTGATTGATTCTCATCAGTCGTCTAGTTTTTGTCTTTCATTTACTGCAAATTATTCAATTCTCTTCATCTTATTAAAGGGTCCAATCGATTACAGTATACCATGAAAATCATGCAGCTCAGCAGACCGACAAACAAACAGCGTGGATAATTCATTTATTTGTTCTTTTTTTTTTCGTTGATCATTATTCATATTGGACAGTTTGATTTGTCAAATAGTTAAGATTTTAAGTTTGATTGAGTTTGATGAGGTAAGAAGGTAAGCTATAAAACCCGTATCTTTTTATTGTTTTATAAATTTTACAGAGCAAATAATTGTAACAATAAAACTATTCGACTTTTTAAAGAGTATACAAAAACATCACTCGTTTGACTCAACAAAGCTACGTGACTGTTCTTTGAGCTTCAACAAAGCAGAAATCTGTGAAGCACTAACTTATTAGAAATTGACCAATTGAGGTGACTGTATACAAGCAGGATTGCACTCAATAAATTCATCAGGACGATTACATTGAGGGAAATTTCGTGTTGTTCATTGAAGAGTGATTGTTCAATACTGAAGCGCTTATCTTAACTAGCAGATGTTCATCTACTACAACGATCCATTTGTGTGAGGCGGCGAAGAGGTTCAGGTGAAATTCAATCAACAAGCTATTACGGACCATTCTATCTTTCATATTTAACTGAATAGAATTTTTTTTAACAAAATTTTATGATATGATATGATAACTCGTACGAGTTTTTTATCTTTTAATACTTTTCAAGTAGAATAGAAATCGTTGTTTTTCAGTTAAGTATTTATTGTATTGATTTTTGATATAATAACGATAATAATAATAATTAATATAATATTTAAATTAATGTTTATTATATGTGACTGTGAAGTTCATCTTTATAATAAATCGTTAGAGAATTTGACATTTGGTTTTCTTTTTTGACTGGAGACGAAAAACAAAAACCTGCTCCAATAACAATAAACGAATAACAGTAATGTTGAAGGTTACAGTAGGACAGAAAAAAAAGAGCACTTCGATATTAAAGGAGAAATGTCATTATGTGATCTATTGCTGTTTACGGTCAAATGGAAATTTGTTAGAAGGTACAGTATTATTTCTGTACAATGTTTCTTCTTTTTTTTCATACATCACCTCTTCTTTTTTTTCCTCAGGGAGGAGGTAAATGTAAAAGGAACGTCACTTAGAAGTGTTACGATACTTACAAAAACATGTAGTTGTAATAAGTAATTCATTTGCTTTGTAGTTAAAAGCAAGAAGTTCAACTTCAACACACTTCGCAAGATGTTCTGTCAAGTCTAACCGTTTATTTTTCTTATTGTTATGTTTCTATTTTGTTATGTATTGAATAAATAAATGACGTCATTGAAATACAACAAAAACTTTTATGATGTAAACTTTATTTCAGAGAGAGATAGAGAGAGAAGAAAAAAGAAGCCGATATTGAAATTTACGTTCATTAGATGAACTTCCCGCATTTTTTTTTTCAAACTCGGGTATTTGACGAACAAAGTACAAAGTATTAATGAATACAATGTTTTACAATGAAAAAACAAAGGAAAAACAAACAATATGATTCGAAAATCTCTATTCAAATACTGTTATGAACAGAAAAATCGATCTTATAGATCATGGGGCATCATAGCTTGTTTATTTGTTTGTTTATTTTCGTTTCGTCGTGCTTACACGTCAAAATGAGCAACACCAAACATTAATTGTATATCTATCGTATCGTTTATAATGAACATTTGTAAAATGACATGACAAAATAAACTCGATCGATCGATCGATTGATCGACTGATTGATTGATCGAATTCTTGGTGCTCATCATCACATGTAAGAAGAAACGATGCAGACTGATGTGTGATAATAAGGCGGAACAAGTTAACATTGTTATCGATTGTCACTCACTAATAATAATGAATGACTTACATTATCGGATATGTTCGATTTTGATCGGTTCTCAGGATACGGTATTCTGTTTAGGACCGGAATCATTTCTCTATACATACAGTGAACAGGAATAAAATAGAAAACGTATGCTAGTAATTAAAACAAAATGAAATATGGAATAATTGGAGAGGGAGAAAGAGAATGAGAGAGAATGAGAGAGAGATAGAGAGAGAGAGAACAATAAGAGATGAACGAGACGACGAGACAGACTTTGGATTACGGTAGAGTTTTGTGGAAAGAATGAAAAAAAAAACATAAACGACTAAAATTCATGCCTATTTGATAGCAAAGCGTATTTTAAAGATGAATAAAAGAAGGAAAAATAAAATATGCATATATTTAGAGAAGAAAAAAAGAAAATAATACAATAATGAATTGATTGATGAGAAATCTCATTGGTCACACCACAGGTAAATTTACATATTATAAAAATAATCTAATCGATAGAAAAAAAAACTTTAGAAACATTTTTTCATAAATAAAATAGTTGACTAGAGAACGATAATTTATATCACACACAGTATGACATCAATAAGAAATAGTATTTTAAAAAAGTACAAAAAAAAACAACGATATTTTTACATGCAAATCAATCAATAAAATCGATTTTTGGCTTTATCATAAGATAAAAATGAATATCGAAGAGAAACTTAGAAAAACGTCGAATATAGAAATGATTTAATCAAACAAACAGATCGATCGATAACAAGAAGAAAAAAAAACTGTCACGCACTATCAAATCGATCAAACGTTCAGTTCTGAGTTGTATTGATTTTCCTGTTCTTGTATATCGAAGAAATTGTAACGATCAATATAAAAACTATTTAAAAATGATAAAAATAATGATGATTATATTATCACTGTGTGCCTCTGGGAGAGTCAAATGCGGACTGCTGTGATGCGAGCATCGAACTAGCCCAACGCTCCAGATATGTACCTTTCTCTTGTGCCTATATATAAAAATTTATTAGATAAATCTATTAAAGATATTTTCTATTAAAGACAGTAATAGAATACTAGGTCGTTGATCACGGAAAAGATATGTATTGATTAGTAGAACGACGTATTGATTACATCTGTGTGGTGGTGGCAATAGTTACCCACATATAACACTTGACAAATAAACATCTAAACTATAATAACCCTGAATTTTTTTTCCCTCCTATTACTCCAATCAATATCTTATTTTATCGATTAGTTTCCAAATTTTGCAATACCGCTAGATATAATGATGAGGATTTTAACGACTGGAATTGCTATCGGCTTGAACAGAATAAGGTTTGAAGATAAACAGATAAGCTTTTGCTCTAGAAGCTTAAAGCATATTATAGAGGCTAGAAGCTTAGAAAAAGTTTAAAACGCAGTAGATCAAAAATAATAGTATACATCCTCGTTAGATGATGATGATGATTTGTTGTTTTTAAACGAAATATAAAGGTCATTTGTAAAATAAACTACATCGTTTGTTACTACAGTGTATAATAGTTATTCAATCAATGATCCTCACATTCTAGATTGATTTAAAATTTTCCTCAATGACGTATAGCCAATACCCTCGCTAAATTAGTCAGCTACTCAACACAGCTACCTCAGTCCACCTCATTTGTCATCTCAAAGAGAACGACTCATACATACTGGATGTCTGATGAACAGCTTCATAACATTTCACTTTGTTAATTAATTGTTCCTTCCAGAGGAATAACTTTCAGCTTTCATCATAATTATTCTTATCGTTCGTAAATGTTAGGAGGAATTCAAGCTGTAAATTACTATAAGTTCTGTATTTCCATAATTTACATATCCACGATGCTGAGTCAATCGTAGACTACGAACCTCACTGAGGTTCAAACTTGTATGACTGCTCAGATTTGCTAGTGATCGCATTACTGATGTTGTCGTTATCGATATATTCAATGCTTCTCTTATTATCAATTGATAAGCTACCAATAATTACTTGCAAAAGTTGTAATAAATAATAAAATAAACAATAAACAAACAAAACAAGATAATAAGCGACGAAAAAACCCGGGAATATTAATGATATTGATGTCATTGATGTGATCTATCTCATTAAAGCTTCATTCGGAAAAAAATCGTTATTATCGATTGGAATTGAGTCATCAATGTTTTTTTTTAATAAGAAAAGGAAAATTCTGCGAATGACGTAAGCTTTTTTCGATCGATAAATGTGAGAATTTTCACGTATATACATGATTTTATATACATCTTTACTTATTTACACATCAAATCCAAACGTGTATAATGTGAAAAACATTTAAAAGTATAGTTTATTTACTGTTTCGTTGATGGATAAACAAAAACAATAACATACCGTATCAGATTTTTTTCGTTTTTCATCGGATTGCTTAACGGTCGATGATCCGAACACATTATCCACTTCTACTTCATTATCATCACCAAGACATGGGCTGAATTATTTACAATGATAAATAAAATTTACTTACGTTCACTATGAAAACAGAACGATAGATTTCACTCAGAAATGAGGGAAACTTGAGCGTTTAGATATAAGTTAGTCAGAAAAAAAAAAGAGTGAAGCATTGAGAAGCATATAAAAATACCCTGTGGGAAAGAGAAGCAAACAAAAAATTTGAAAAAATTGTTTTTTTAATCAATTTTTAAGTTTCTTTTATTTTTCGATTATTTACTATTTCATAATTTGATTGATTAGTTGTGATGTTTACCTACTGACTTGTTTATATACGAATTTTCTTAAAGTACAAACATTCCTCAATCGATACGGTATGTGATGAGGTAGCTATATGATCTACATCGTAAAATTTAACCTAACTGGTAACGAGCCTATATAATATGAAACTTCTTGAAAAATTGTAATTTTCTTAAGTACTGCTGTATCGTAACGGTGTCGTACGTTACTCAGTTAATACAGTATTACATTTAATCAATATGGTCTAGTTGAGTGGAACGTGACTGATGTGATTGGTCCATTTTAGTGATACGTGAGTTTTGATCTACACTGGGGTAAATCGACTTTTTCACTTTTAAAGACTCCGTAAATTGATATCAGACTCGTACAGAATAAACCGCAGCTCTGATGAATTGCTAATATATTGGTCATTGTTATTGTCACTCAATCATCTCTATGACATCATGAAGAAGAGAGACGCAACAAGATCGCGAGGAAGATTCGATTGAGTTCTTTTGGACAAATACCCTTCAAGTTAGCATTCAGGAAGAAGTATGCTATATACTGAGGAATCAGTACTTATTATAATGCATGAGTAAGAACTAGAGATAACCAGAATATTGGATTTAGTTATACGTTTTTGTTAAGACGAGTTTTCATCCGGATTACATATATGTAATTGTTTCTATTCACTTAATCACGAAAAATTAAGCATAGCCGAATGATGAAGGTGCCACAGTGATACGTAAGCCCGAATCAGTTTGCGGACGCCTCCAGGTTTATCAAAAGTCTCCTATCTCTTCAGAGTTGGGTAGAATATGGTACTACAGGAATCTCTGCAAGATAAATAGCACTGAGTCGATGAAAAAGTGGTTAACGTAAGCCACTGTATAGACGAGACTCATATTCAACCACCTCAACGATACTACGTTGAGCACGAATGTACATGCACATCCATAACAAGGAGTAATTAGCCGTAGGGCTTTTCTAATCCTATCCATCAAAGATGAATAATTAAGTTTATGTGTAAAAAAACAACTTCAACCTAGAGGAGATCTTATAATCTAATCTACAATGACGAGTCCAATTAGTTAGTAGTGTTTCCTTCCTCAGTAAAATATTTCCCGATTCAAAAGTCAATGAATTTGCTTAAAAATTTAAAGATATTGTAATCTAATAGAAAAATCAACAATCAATAAAATTTCGAAATACGCGCCAATTTCTTTTATTATTACAGTAACGCTTCGATAGTTAGCTTTACCTGTAGGTTGGGCTGCTTTGAGGTGAATGTGAGTCAAGATGATCAAGTCCTCGTTTACGACTCGCTTTAGCATAATGATATCCAGCATCTTTTACAACCTAAAGCATCACAAGAAAAAACTACCGTAGTCAGATAAAATTTACGAGAATCCTCAATGTTTGTTTACTAGTTTGTGAAAAATAATAACAAAAAATTCCTTAAATTCATATTAAAATATAAATTATTAAGAGATATTCTATCAAATGAAATTAATAAAACTGAAAGATTTGATATATCTGTATTAATCATATTCAAATAATTAATAATATTTAAATTACAAATGTCAAAAAAAATCTTTTACCTGTCGCGCTAGAGGGAATAACTCATCGCGTCTGGTGAGCAACGACGGCATGATAAGACAAAGTTGAGCAGCAGCTTCGTTTACGGACACCTCGTGAAACGAAAGACCCTATAAACGATACCGTATCCAATCTCATTACAGTAATCCAATAGCGTTTTTTTGTTAGCTAAAGGAAGAAAGCTTTGCCGTTGAAAAAAAATTAATAAGAACAAAACTTTTGGAAACATCGAAATATAGAGCACGCAGCTTTTTCTTGCTCTTTAGAATAGAGAATCGAGGTAAAAATAATCATATGAAGACATCGAGCTTATAACTCATTGAGATTATTTGGATCCGTAAGCTTATTTTCTTGCTCGCATAATAAGTGAGTTTTGAACAACACAAAAACTGATTAAAATACATTTCTGTGCTTTTAATTCAGTGTCATTATTGATGTGCGTAGAGAATTCGATCAATAATGTAATACAGCCAAGCTTTAAGATAAGCTAAGAGGTAAGATAAGCTTTAACGTTGATGATCCTTGTCAAATCTTCACAAATTCATCTTCAGCAAGGCATCGTGGGGATGACTGAATACGATTCTGTTCTATACAATGATTCGAGGTGAGCAATCCGTACTAAACAATGCTGTATATCTTTCTAGAATTTGTTGATACGAAAATGATAAGCTTAGTAGGCATAGGGCTGATTCGAACCTCAGTGTGTGTAGCGATGCGGCTCTTACAACTGTTACGCTACAAGCCCTCATAGGGTTATATTAGCCAGCATTGGTAAGCGTTTAGTGAGTTCATGTAATAAACAAGCTTGGAATCGTTTCGCACAGCTTTCCAGCAGTACCAAGCCCTACTAAGCAAGTCGTTGCTCCGAGTTTAGAGAATGGATACCAGAGCAGTCTGTAAAAATGAGGAGCTCTGATCTGGTAGGGTGTAGTTATCAAGTCAAGTCACTCTATAAAGCAGAATCAGCATTCAATCGTGTTCAAAACGTCACGGAAACACAAAGAGGGAATGAGGTTTAATCACGCTAAAACATATTTCATCGTTATCTGATACGGGAAAATTTAAGCTGTCTTGAAAAATTTTTTAATCACTAATGTTTTTGTTCCGGCACTCATGCATGGCTGTGAAGAAAGCGAAGGCGATGAATTGCATTAGTACTATTATAATGATAATGATAAAATTTAGGACTTTCCTGTTAGAGCATTTTTAAGTCTTTAGAAATAGAGTTTGAGGCTTAGTGAATTCCTAGAGTTACAAGAATACATTGGATAACCCTGGAGCGTTATAGAATGAAAGGAATGTCTTAATGGTTCACGCTGGACTCTATCGATAAGCCACAGGAATCCAGGTGATTCTGATGAATAATTGTCAAAGATTTCAGTGAAACGACCTCAATCGATAGCTCGTCATATAGTAGAGGTCGTTTTTTTCCTCAAATAGGGAAAAAAAAATTGAAATAAAAAACAATTATGAATGAATATTTGACCTTGTCCGGTTTTCTTTTCGCATCAAATCGACCATAAATAGCTGAATATTTTCGATAGTCAGCAAGACGATTTGGTGTGTCGGCGCTAGCAGAAAGTAGATCGAGAACTTCTCTAAATCGATTTTCTTTTGATCTCTTTTAGTAAAATAAAATAATTTTGATGTGTCATGAAAACTCTCATCTTTTACATATATAAAGATTCCCTAGAAAAAAATTTTTTAAGAAGGAATAACTCTGAGGTAGATGAAAACTCTGAAGAATTCTCAATGATAAGCTTTTTATTCAAGTCAGTTATTGATTATTGATTAGGTATTACGGTTCGAATATTAAGAATGCAAATTTTAATACGAATTGAATATTACCGTATACCCGTTATGTGAGAAGGAAACAGTTAGGTGATGAGCTTTTAGGCCTCGCTCAAGGCCCTTCTAGGTATTCGCTTTGGCTTAAATTTAAATGAGTTATAATATTTTGGAAAACAAAAAAAAACGTGCAAGAAATCTATTCCATCCGCTTACGGTATTTTGTTTACCAACCGCTCATTATTTTTCTTATATTTAATAATTTATATGCTCTATTATTTGTGAATTAATCAAGTGAAGATCAAAAAATCTGTATCAATTTAAGAATTTTCCAGAAGATTTTCCGACATTCTTCACACCTTGTCCAAAAAAATTTAGAATTCGGTAAAAAGTAAATTAGTTTTGTCTCTTTCTTTTTTTTTTTTTTCTTTTTTTTTTTTTT
>KN716207.1:5398-39265 GCA_000816705.1 Dictyocaulus viviparus | reverse complement strand
TTTTTATTACAATATGTAAAAAGCGGATATCGTCTACCGTATAAAAGCTTGAGGAGATGTTTTGACCAACGATATTCCACACTTTTAGTATATTTTTTAAAAATATTTTTTGTAATATTTATATAATTTTAGCATTATTTGTTTTTTGTTTAGCCATGAAAATCATCATTCTGGCTTTATGCTTCACTATAGCTCTTACATATACCTCAACATGGAGAGTTCAACGATCTACTGATAGTCATAGTGTTGAAGAAAAAATCGAAGAAGGATATGAGCTACTTAAAAACGTTAGATTATTTTTGAAAAAAAAAAATTTAGCTTTAAATATAAAAAGAAAAATCAATAGTTTGAAATCTTATGTTTTGACAAATTTTTAAGGAACCAGGATCATCTGATACAAAAGATCTTCTATTACAATTGAACGAGATGAAAGCCGAAATAGAAGATGAACTTACTCTGACGTCAGATCAAAAATATGATTTGACGACAGATATGAAGGTTTGAAGACGTTACAGTACTTTTATTGATTGAATGGTCAAATTAACAATAACATTTTGTAAGGAGTATAAAGAAATTGAGTTTGATCACGTTAAACCTATGGGTGATACAATCATGGAAGTTAATGAGCACAGTCACGTCGACATGGCTCTTTATCAAGGAGATATCATGCTTACGAAGTTTGTTTGTTTGTTTGTTTGTTTGTTTACGGGTTATTTTCTTAATCGTGTCTTATTTTGACGAACCGTAATGATTTCAAGGGAACAAAGTGAGGAAATCATAGATGATATACGACAGAACGAAGCAAATCGCGCTAAACGACAAGCACGACGTGACTGGACTTATCCTTCACGTCTGTGGTTAGATGGCGTGTTCTACTCTTTTCATAACGCTAGTTCGTTCACTTTTTCTGTTTCCTCGATTATTTTATGAGGTGGGAGTCAACTAGATAGAATTAACCTAGGTAAAATTTAGGTGAAGATGCAAAAAAAGTGTTTAAACGCGCTACAAAAATTTGGGAGAGTGTCACTTGCCTTAATTTCACAGAAAATGATACAGGTCTTTTAACGTTTAAGATTCAGTATAGTCGTTAACTAAAAAATCCTCATATGAGTCAACAGCGACATGTTTTAGCAACGGATAGGATCGTCGTTATTAAATCCGAGGGATGTTGGTCATTTGTCGGAAAACGTGGAGGAATCCAAAGACTATCACTTGGAGATGGATGTGAAGAGGTATCAACTATATATAGTATAGGGATATGAATAGACATTTGCGTTATCTTTTTCTCTGGGGTGTTAGTTAGTCATTTATTTGTTGCCTCAACGATATTGCTGAGGTGATTAGGTGGTAATAACCTATAAAATGACTTCACAACACCAGTCTGTTGCCAAAACAGTACTGCTTACATTCAGAATTTATTCTGTTATTGATTTGTTAGAATGGCTTTGTTGAAGGATGAGGGTCGCTTTGCTAGCACAGAGTCAAACTTGAGCCCGGTTACTATTATAGCCTTTCACACCATTGCGTTACGCGTCCAAAGCCAAGATATACTATGTATAGATATACTATCCTATTTTTATTATACTCTAATTGTATTAAAGACTTTTTTTTTAGATTTTCAGTAACAGTACTGTTCAGTGATAGCTTGTTAATCATTAGTGCATCCAGGTTGGAACAGCAGTACATGAAATCGGTCATGCGTTGGGATTTTATCACACACACTCGAGGCATGATCGTAACAAATTCATTATACTTCAACGTCAAAATTTCGTGGTGAGTAATGGTAGAAAAAAATCTGAGCTTTATACGATCTTTGCAGCAAATATTTCATTTCTAGAATGGCTGGCTATCTCAGTTCACGGAGCAAACTACTGATACCAATTACAACTACGGTCTGACCTACGATTACGGAAGTGTGATGCATTACGGAGCAAGGAGGTGAGTTAAGATGACTAATGAGGTTGATTGAATAATCTTAGTGATGTTATCGAAAATATTCGACGAGGTATGATAGGTTATAATGGTAGGTTATTTATATCCCACGGTTACGGATTAGCCATAAAACCGAGAACCTTAAGCGGTGTTCGAGCGTATATCTCGCAGATCTTCACTCTGGTGCGCTATCGATTGCAGTATCAAAGACCTCGTTATGTGCTCAATCAATGCTCACTTTCATAACATATCGTAATTGGTAGGAGATAAAATTGTTACTGTGAAGTTTATATGGAGGAGTTATCAAAATTAATGAGTGTAATGCCGATGGTGGTTCACCGGTTCCAGCCTGTTAACGGGTGAGTATTGGTGACATACCACAACTAAATGAAGGAGTAGAGCAGTGAATGATCATATAATGAGGGACACGGATGAGGGCTGGAGTATCGTCTTGGGATCCGAATTTTTTGGCTAGTTTAAAAGTTGTGAAATATGAATATATTACGACTCTACGATTGTTCTCTTGCACCTAAGAGATTTCGAATTCTGAAAATTTCAGTGCTTCTAAGAATGGCCGGCCCATAATGGTACCACGACATGATATGAAATATTTACTTACGCTTGGATCAGATACACTCGCATTCTACGATATATTGATGATGAATCATCATTATGGATGTTTTGGTAAGAAAACAACAATGGATTTCAAATAGCACAAACTCATTGTACTTTACTCAATAAAGAGGAAAATATCGATTCATAGATTCATGTGGTGGAGTGTGCTCGTCAAGATGTGAAAATGGTGGAGTTCCACATCCACGAAACTGTTCAAAATGCCTTTGTCCTAGCGGATATGCTGGAGACTTCTGCACTGAAAGAGTAAAAAGAATAGAATTTAAAAAGATGAGCTCAACTATTTTTCTATAAATAGTAATCAAACCACGTTAAGCCGCCGAATAGATGTGGTGCTACTCTGGAAGTGAACTCCACCGAGTTAACGCTTACAGTTACAATGGGTAATCGGTATTCACTTAAACCAAAGGATGAATTCAAAACTTGTGATTTTTGGCTTCAGGTAAAATGAGTTGTTTTAATTGAATATGATCTTTATCCTCATTTTATTCAAGGGACCACCAAATTCACGAATTAGAGTTGTTCTTGATAGTTATCAAGGAATAACTGCGGATGGTTGCAAATATATGGGAGTTGAAATTAAAACAAGAAAGGATAAACGTTATACTGGATATAGGTGAGTGTCGACCATTGAGGAATAGCAACATTTCGAAGCTCTAATATTCTAATTTGCTTAAGATTTTGCTCTTCAACAAATGTTGGGGACGTTTTGATTTCTACGCACAATATTGTTCCTGTGATATTTTTCAACAGGCACACAACTAGCAGAGTGACTTTACGTTATCGAATTGGTAAAGCTTCAATTATTGCTTCATGTTGATTAGCTAATTATGGATAGAGGTTGATATTGAGGAAAAAAAATACTCCAGAACCTTCTCCACCACTAATTTCTCGTGTATCATCTCAAACACCACCATGTAAAACATTTCCACCATTAACTCGAACACCACCAACAACACCATCAACAGCACCAACACCATCAACGACTACACTAACAACTACAACACAACATGCGTCTTGTCGTGACACCTATGGAGTTTTGTACGTCACGACATCATTATTTACTGAATAGCACAATTTTTTTTGGTATACTGTTAAGTGATAACACGATAGTGATAACGATAGCATGTGATAGTGATATACTCCATCGAATATATTTCAGCTGTCAAAAGTCAGCTTCATGGCTTTGCCGTTCACCAGACTTCCATTGGACCACTAAAAAATTGTGGTGTGCAGCATCGTGTAATCTTTGTTAGAATTATTTGCCATCTTTCTCTAATAAAAAGACTGAGGATTTGTTTTTAAGCACACATATTTTACAATATGCAGAAATATTACATATGTATCTTATACAAAAATGTGTGGCCTTATACATACATATCTGTGATAAGAATTGAGGCAAAAATCCTCAGCATATTTTCCTCATTTCTCTCTACACTCTGACTACTTTCTTGCGGTTATCATTTTGCCGTTAACTCAAACATTATGATTTTTTGTAAAGAAATTTGAATTTATAATGATCGTGAATTGTTTTCGATGAGGAAATTTCTTAAAGTAAGTGATCATAAATCATTTGTAACATTTTACAGTATGATACTGCTTCATTTTTTTAAATAGTTTTGATCTACGAACTCGTACAACATCTTGCAGAAAATTTTCATCTATGTTACATCTATTGATATCCAGCTTCCTGCGGAATACGCTCCACTCCATTCAATCAAATCCTGAGGATTCTGATCAGTATAGTACATAACGGACCATAATAATTATATCTATTGCTTGAACACTATGCACGGATTTCTTGACGGGTTTGTTTTTTCTTTCCTAAAAAAATCAATTTCTATATTTTAAACAAGCTTAAACCATGCTTTTCAATGAAGCCTGCATCATCATTTTTTTCATAAGGACCAAAAAAAACTAATCAAATTTTGTATTGTGTTACAAATTTGATATTGATAAGATCATAGATCAGATCATAGTTACCGTTACTTACCTGTGCTACAGTACTAACAAAACAATTGAAATAATCTCCATAGTATTTTTATTCTTGATCAATTATGATAGAATATTATGATATTTTAATGTATTCGTAATGATGCTGAGTTAGTCGCAAAAGCTGGAACCTCAAACCGATCTCGAACACGCATCCATAGATGTTCGCTCTATTGTGGTTACCAATTACACTATCGTGTCCGAAAGGAATCTTCAGAATCGTCAGAATTCATTGAGAATTTTTTCCTAAATAATTTCACTTTACTATTTTTTTATAGGAAAAAATTACGTATGTTGCTTTCGTCTACTAACATGCCGAATAAAACTTAATATAAAAATATAAATAAATAATATAGCACGATTCATGACGATTGTAGAAGAAAAAAAGTGCACGACTGACAAATCAATCAGATGAAACTATGCTGGACAGTTCAGTACAGACAGTTTAGTTTAGTTCAGTACAGACAGTTGTTCAGACTAACAAACGGCCAGAATGAGCGATCATACTAGCGTCCTCGAATTATGAATGTGTTAAGAGTGAGTGAATATATAGGAGTGATGTGATGAAGTTCAGATGATCGTGATAGCAAATATGATGAAATCAATAATCCTATAATAATAATCAATAGCATACCTTACAGATCATTAATGATACGGTTCAAATAAAATATTATGTTGACTGGTTGGTTGTGGTCACTAGGCGTTCCTCTCACATGCTTAACTCGGTATCGATCGATCCTGAGAGTTGCGTTTATGCAAAATAGAGCGCTGACCGCGCTGATCTATTCGTTATCATTAGCTGAAATTCTACACACAAAAAAAAAGCTTTCTTAATGATTCAAGGTGATGTTATAGGATTTAATATAGAGGAAATTAGATTGATCACATTCAAGTTATTTTAGTTGGCTTAACATTGAAAGTGAAAACCAGCTTCTGGTATCTAGCAATAGTTTTCAGCTTAGAAGATATATCTATAGATGAGGGGCACATTGAGGTTAACTAGAAACTTAATTCAATGTGAATTCCATTCAACTTTCACTGTTTAGAACTATCGGTGCTACACTGTAGTAGTTGGTAATTGAATCAAAAGATCGATGACTTATAGCATTGAGGAGAGAGAAGGTCGAACAACTCTAGCACGTTCATACAATAGTGATGACGTACATGTTTGGTGTTCTGCTAAGAGAACTAGAGCAATACGGCCATTCTTAAGACTCACATTGATCACACTACTCAAATACACAAATTATCATAGCATTTCGGTTTCAATGTAAACATGAACTCAATTGACCTCAACACAGCTGTAAATGGATAGAGAAGAATAAAGACGAGATAGAGAAGCTAAAACTTGAAAATACACGGCTTATTACTTACAGTGCTACCTCAAAATACAACGTTCAGTTCAGTTATAAAAGCTAAACATTGACAGAATATAAATGCTGTAGCTATGATGTTTATTGACTCGAAATCACTCAAATACATCGATCACTTAGAAAAATAAACACATGGAGATTAGAAGAAAATGTATCTTGGTTCTATTCGGTAGCTGGTCTATAGTAAAGTCTGGGTAATGGTGTAAAGACAGAAACGTTCTTAACGTATTCCGTTCAAATGCAGTTTTATTCATGACGTCATTGATTTAGTACATCTTCGTAAACATACAAAATTAAATAAATATGATAAAATGATTATTTTAACTGTATAGATGAGTGATAATCATTGACAACTATCTTATGGGAGGATGATTATCGTCAACGACAACCTCATGAAAATGTGATAACTATTAAAGATTACCTCATGACGGAGTGATAATCATTGACGACTACCTTATCAAAAAGTGATTATCATCAATTTATCGGTCACTGCACAGCATATGTGGAAAAAAAAAATCTCAAATGCAAATATGAATAGTGTTGTTATTGTTCAATCAGAACATTTCAAAAAGCTAAACAACAATAAGCGATATGATAATAACTATAGAATTTGAAAAAACTGAATACATTGTTATAACTCAAAAATTAACATTTGAGTCAAGAAAAAAACAAACCTCAACGAATGTATAAATGCGATTTGGACTGCCAAAAGACATCGTGTATTTTCATACTTTCTCCTCATCACTTACAAATCGTCCTCCAAAATCTTTTCATCCTTTTCATTTAGAGATGAAAATATTATTATTTCTTGTTCTGTACATCACTACAGTCCTATCAAATACTGCAACATGGAACATTCGACCTTCTGATCATAATGAGACTGTTGAGGAAAAAATAGAGAGGGGATATCAAATACTTAAAGATGTAAGATATTTTTAAGCTTTATACAATCAAATTCTTTTGGAGTATCTTGATCTGAGTAATTGATTTTTGAAGGAAGCACATGCAGCTGACACAAAAGCATTTCTTTTAAAATTGCACGATGTGGAACAAGGTAGAGAAACTGAACTTGATCAACAACATGCTAATTTACCGGATGATATGAAGGTGTATAGAGGTCAAAGTGGTTTTGTAGTCGCTTAAAACTAACAGAGATAGAATTTTAGCGATACCTCAACATAAACTTCGATGAGGTTAAGCAAATGGGCGACACCATTGTGGCTGTTAATGAGAAGAGTCACGTTGAAATGGCTCTCTATCAAGGAGACATTATGCTCACCAAGTTTCTTTGCAGATGTTTATCTTTTTGGTCCTACTGTTTACGAGTAACTGTAGAGCTTTTTTAGAGAACAAGGAGAACAGATTATAAATGATATAGAACAAAATGATAAAAATCGCCTCAAGCGACAAGCTTATCATCCCATGACGTTTCCGATGCGATTGTGGTCAGATGGAGTTTCCTACACATTCCATAACGCCAGTTCGTTTTGTTTTGCTCGTTCGTCTATTTAGTTATTCTCGTTTTACCAGATTTACACTCGGACTACATTAAATTTAGGTGGAGGTGCAAGAAAAGTGTTCAGGAGGGCTGTAGAAATTTGGCAGAATGTCACCTGCATTAATTTCACAGAAAATAGTACAGGTCTATTCTAATTGATGAGTGATTATATTTATCATTTTGAGATCATACAAAATATTATCAGCTACAAAATGTTTTAGCTGTTGATAAGATCATTGTCGTTAATAGCAGTGGATGTTGGTCTGAACTAGGAAAACTTGGAGGAGATCAAGTCTTATCACTTGGAAACGGATGTGAAGATGTGTGTATATAAGTCTATCATTGTCTCGTAGCTTTTGTGCTTGAGGCAATACAGAAAAAGTTTCTTCTGGAAGCAATCAATCATTCTTTTATAATAACTCTCTTTCATAATAACTTGTTAATATCACATCTAGATTGGAACAGCAGTACATGAGATCGGTCATGCGTTAGGATTCTTTCACACCCACTCAAGACATGATCGTGACGAATTTGTTTCACTTCGGTGGCAAAACGTTTTGGTAAATAATTATAAAAAAAAATTTCTTAGCATAGCGAAAATTCCGAGAAGATGGATTTCATTTGAGGATGACTGGAAATCACAGCTCATAAAAGAAAGCAATATCACCAACTACAACTATGGATTAACATACGATTATGGAAGCGTAATGCATTACGGAGCAAGGACGTGAGTCAAAAAGCTTAGTGATATTTTACAGCATTACTGAATCCCGGAAAGATAACATATGGCGGACAGATGTCACAGTGAGGCTTGAGGGCACAAATCACTTGCATGCAGGTTGGCGGCCGGTTCTAAGTTTAACAAACCCGCCAATCTTTTGAGATCCATGAATCGCTATCAGAAAATTTGTAAATATAATCAGCACTAACATTATCAATACTGCATATCTCAAGTCATTGTATACACCTCAGTCCGTTTCAGTCAACTTATCATGTCGGAAGTATCGTCTCGCAAAAATCGATGATCATCTTCTTTTCAGTGCTTCTAAGAATTACCGTTTCACGATGATTCCACAAAACGACGTTGAGTACGTACTAACTCTTGGATCAGATATACTCGCATTTTACGATATGATGATGATGAACCTCCATTATGGATGTCTTGGTAATAATATGACAGAAAAACCAGCATAATTTCCTCGTATCACTTTTTCATTTCGTTTTCAAACTCACTCACTATAGATCGATGTGGAGGAGTATCCTCATCAAAGTGTGCAAATGGTGGAATACCTCATCCACGAAACTGTTCCAAGTGTCTTTGTCCATCGGGATATGCGGGAGATTTATGCACAGAAAGAGTTAATAAACAGAATCTCAATACAAAAGAAACACGATTAGTTTATGCAAATCTAACCAAGTCATTTCAAGCCGTCAACTGGTTGTGGTGCGACTCTTATAGCAAACTTCACCGAACAAACCCTCACAGTTACAATGGGTGATCGAATGTCGCGTATTTTGAAGGATGAATTCGATTTGTGCCACTATTGGCTTCAGGTATATATGATGTTCTTATGATGGATAAGATTTTCCATCTGGTTATCATTTAAGGGACCAAAGAATTCAAGAATTAGAGTGGTGATTGATGGTTATTGGGGAATAACCGCTGGAGGCTGCAAATATGGAGGAGTTGAAATTAAAACTGGAGAAGATAAACGTTATACTGGATACAGGTGAGCATCGTTTGCTGAAGAACAACGTAGCGTTCTAGCGTTTTCATAATTCGATTCAATGCTTAGGATATGCTCTAACGACTTTGCCGGTGTAATACTGACTTCTACTCACAACACCGTTCCTGTTATTGTGTTTAACAGATATCATAGTAACACAGTTACTTTGCGTTATCAAATCGGTAGTACTTGAATTTTTGTCCAAAGACCACAAATCTATGTGGGTACTTTTCTAGAAAAATCTCTTCCAGATAATTCTTCACTGTCAAATTCTTCAGCGTCATCTTCACCTACATCTTGTCCGACACTGCCGATAACTCCATCAACGACTCCACCAACGACGCCATCAACGACTCCATCAACAACCACTAGATCAATCAGGCCTTAACATGATATTTATGCAAATAGGCATATGATATCACTATATTTTCTTTGATAATTTTTCAAAAATATTTTACATTACAGTATGTCTAATAATAAAGTATTGGATGGTAGTTTTCAAATATTTTGCAGCTGCAAAAATATCAGTTTCGCAGTATCGCTGATCGCCAAACTTTAATTGAACTTTTTTTTTTTGACTGATTGATTGATTTTCTTTCTGGTTGATTAAGAATTTTTAATGTTCAGCAGCATGTGATTTGTATTAGAATTGCTACGTTCACATCCTAATAAAAATTTTATATAATTGTTCTTAAGCACATATGTGTGAAATTCCATCAACATATTTAATGCCTTATCTTACATGAGCTTAATCACTGCACATGAGGGATGTACACATTTGCATAATATTTTGAAATACACGGTTATCTTCAATAGTAAAACTTATGAGGTTTCACTCACTTCGTTACTTGGATGGCCCGTCGTCACACGTAGTGCGGGCCTCAGCAACTCTCCATTCGTTCCGTTCTCGCGTCATTATCCTCCATAGTGGTGGTCTCAGGGTTAGACGTTAAGTACGTAAGAGGTTATAAGGCTCTTATAAGGTTTTAAAGTTACAAATTTATATATTGAATGCAAGCGTTTCAATCAGAAACAACAAACAACATAAGCTCTAGCGCTTATGAATTCCTATTGTGGCATGTGACTAAGCATTAGTGGTTCAACGTGAAATCGTGGATGTGAGGTTGGTCAACATAATGACTCAAATTGAACACTTTTCACCATGTCAGTACTGTTAATTTCACCAAATTTCGTTAGCAGCAATCTACCGACGCTTTATGGGACAGCAAGCTTGTGAGGTTTGGAGCCGGCTAGAAATCTTATTCGGATCTGCTATCACAACCCTGTTGCCTCACTTCGAGTCCTTAGAATTTATGTAGTATTGCGGCATAATGTAATAAAATACAGTAACCATTGTACAAAAACTTTGAGTACTTGAACTCAGTGGGATATCAATCGTATAATAGGAGTATCACCCATTCAGCTACAACACAATAGAATAAAAGGTTGACAAAAACACACAGTGCTTTGCAGGTTTCAGAAACAGAAAGTAATTCACTCGTCCTAGAAAATGTCCTAAAAAATTCAACAAATAGCATTTTTATTGATCTTTAAATGACCTGCCGAGAAATTATCACAGAGCCTGATTACAGAGTTTAATGTATGAGTTTCCAATGCAAATTTTTGATATAGAGCTCTTATAGGAGCGCATGGAGGCAGTAGTGGAGATGCCACAATGATATGAAGGATAGGCTCAAGTACCGATAACTTTCCAGGCCTTCCAACACCGTCACCTTTCCAGGGATCGGTAAATTAGTACCGGAGAAATCTGCAAACAGCACCGACTGGGTGAAGAGTGATCAACTGAGGTCATTGTATAGACCAGACTCGTATTCAATCACCTCCACGATATCACGTTGAACACGAATGCATAGGCGCATTCCACCACAAGGGACCGATCAACATTAAAATTTATCTTACCTTATCTGCCATTATTATGTAAATATATCTAAAAAGCTCGGATAAATAGTTTTGGCTTACTCTTTCTATTTATTAATCGTTACCTGCAGGACTATTGCAGGACCCGATTGCATTTTAATCCATTTGGTAGATTATGGATGAACATCTTCTCTGATTGAGAGGTTGTTTTCTGTTCTCATTGTTATAAACAGCTAACACTCATCGACAGATCAAAAAAATTCACGTCTTTTTGACAGCCGCTGATCACTGATTGGTTGAAGTTTATGCAAATTATCTTGGTAACTCCTCCTCATTTCAATTGTATTTTGCCATGTTATTTATTCGTTATCAAATCCAATCCTATTGATAACAGTTGTATCTCCTATATTTGCTTTTTGTCGCTTTTGTAAACAACACAATTGTATATTTTGCGTCACAATGTCATTCTAATTTGTTATTGTTTACTATTGTGATGTTGTTGTGTATTTACTAGAGAGGACCATGTGTGATGATCTCCAACAGTCCAGTATGACTTCATTTTCAAGAAGAACAGTTTCTTAGACGGTGTGTGAATACCTTATGTAGATTGTGATTTGTAGCTCAAGAAATAAATCAACATTTTCCTCAATCGGTATAAAAGCTGTGCTTTTCCTACAACGCCGTAACTGGAGGTGAAGTATGGCTGAACGACCAAGATATCGATTTATTAACGTCATCGTGATCGACAATGGATGAGTGTAGGACAAAATGTTCCATGTAGGAGTTTTTTCCCTACGGGTAATAATTGTCCCTCCATTCAGTTTTTTTTCTATGACGGCTTTCCAGCTCTCGGCTTTGTGTGAAGCTATTGAGTGAAATTTGATGCGTTTCTTTTCAGCTTCAAGAAGAATTCAGAGCTTTATATTCAAAGAAAGTATTCTGATATTACATGTATAGAGTTAGGAATAGTACTACTTTTTCGTAATTTTTATTTTTGCAATGATATTATAATGTCCATAGTTTTTCTGAGATGGCCGCAAAACTCGGAACCTCAGGCGGGACTCGTACCCACACTGACAGATATGCGTTCTGCTGTGCTTCCCACTACACCACCGAGACCCTTGCCCTGTGACCACTCAATGCTTCACTTATGCAGAGTACTCCTTTTTGTTTGTAACGGAACAGAGACGGGCAGATTATTTCAATTTGAATTCAATTCTAAATATATTGTTTACGATTAGTGAACAACATGAAGTTATAGGGCGTGTTTGAGGAGAAACATGCACAATTTACAATTTTGATGAATGAGAAACTCAATATAACCTCATAATTGCCAAGATCGGCAACCTATTAACCTCAGCATCCAACAAATAAATGAGGTAGTTTGTTATTTGATTCTTGAGCAAAATGAGGTTCCTCAAAGAACACTTCATTAATAATGGCTAACGTGCAGGCGGTCAATCAAGTGTTCTTGAAATACCTCATGTTGTTCGAGAAAATAGTTATATACCTCATAATTTTCGTAGATGAAATGAGGTGTTACTTACGTACACGTTCAATGTTCTTCTACAAGAACTGAAGCAATGTTTCCATTTAAGTAGTATCATATTTATTCTATTATTAAAATCAATTACTATAATTATTACATACATCCGATTTGAATACATATGAAAATCTGAGTCTAATCAATAACTCCTTAATAGGAACATAAAAATCATTAAGCACAAAAAACATAAGCTTGAATAATTAAAAATAGCGTATTGAAGAGATCAATCGATAAGGTATTTGAAATTGATCATTTCAATTATGAATTATCATCGTATATCATTCATAAAACAACCACGTGAAGTTGAGGAAAATGACGTCATCAAATTTTACTATACCGTAATCTATTCGTCATAGGATTCACGTAAGATCAACGTATTAGGTCAGATTTTATCCATAAAGCATTGATTCAACGCATCATTGGATTAGAAATTTATATGTAAATTTAATTAATTTAACAAATACAGCTTTTATATTTTTATTGCCATTATAAAGAAAAATGAGGATAATAACTCATTAAAACATCTGGGATTTCCAGAATGTCATGTAAAATGTGTTTAAAAAAAAAAACAATAGATGGTGTTATAATGTCAATGTAATTTTAAAACTAAATACATTTTAATAATATAGAAATAATATCTAAATATGAGGAAATAAAGCATCGACGACTGTATAAAAGCGATATGGATATTTCAATAATACCTCATTTTACCTCATACACCTATATTCGCATACCATATTTTCATATTCCTCATAAACTCATAAGCATTTGTTTTTCAACTAGAACAGTTCTTTTCTTCATCTAGGAATGAAAATATTCTTCCTTCTGATTCTGTGCGTCGTCACGATTTTATCAGATTCTACAAAATGGAGCAATCAACGATCTAATAATAATGACTCAACTACTGAGGAAAAAATAGAGAGGGGATATCAATTACTCAAAGAAGTAAGATACCTCTAAAATTCATACTAACAGAAGGTTTTGGAGTATTTTGATCTGAGCAATTGATTTTTGAAGGAAGCACATGCAGCTGACACAAAAGCATTTCTTTTAAAATTGCACGATGTGGAACAAGGTAGAGAAACTGAACTTGATCAACAATATGCTAATTTTTTGGATGACATGAAGGTATAGAGAAGTCACAGTGGCTTTGTAAACGCTTAAAATTAACAGAGGTAGAATATTTAGCGATTTCTGGAGATAGAATTCAATGACGTTAAGCAAATGGGCGACGCTATCGCGACTATCAATAAGAAGAGTCACGTCGATACGGCTCTCTACCAAGGAGACATCATGCTTACCAAGTTTCTTTGCAAATGTTTTTCTTTTTGATCTTACTGTTTACGAGTAACTAAAGGGTTTTCTCAGAGAACAAGGAGAACAGATCATAAAGGATATAGAACAAAGCAATAGAAATCGCCTCAAGCGACAAGCTTATCATCATATGTCGTTTCCTACGCGATTGTGGTCAGATGGAGTGTCGTACACTTTCCATAACGCTAGTTCGTTCCGTTTTGTTTTTGCTTTATTTCTTTTTTTCTTTGTTTTAAGAATGTTACAAATAAACTACATAAATTTTAGGTGACGTTGCTATAGAAGCGTTTAGAAGGGCTGTAGAAATTTGGCAGAATGTCACCTGCATTAGATTCACAGAGAATAGTACAGGTTTATTCTAATTGATGAATGATTATATTTATCATTTTAAGATCATACAAAATGTTATCAGCTACAAAATGTTTCAGCTGTTGATAAGATCGTTCTCATTAATGGCACTGGATGTTGGTCTGAACTGGGAAAAATTGGAGGAAACCAAAGCTTATCACTTGGTGATGGATGTGAAGAGGTGATAATTGAACATAATATTCTGCTGGTATTTTGTCACCATTAGATTTAAGCTGGTACTATTTTACATTTTACTATTTTACAAAGTATTTCTTATATTCTAGAAAGTTTTGAAAGCATCCAATACTGTAGGATGCTAACTTATTGATAATCTTCCATCTAGGTTGGAACAGCTGTACATGAGATCGGTCACGCGTTGGGATTCTTCCACACCCATTCACGATATGATCGTGATGATTTTATTTCAATTCAGTGGCGCAATGTTGAGGTGAATAGTTATGAGGTGAACGAGGAGCGATACGAAATTCTTAGAACAACGTTTTTATCACTTTAGAAAGAATGGAAAACACAATTCGACAAAGAAAATAATAAGACCAACAACAACTATGGATTAACATACGATTACGGAAGTGTGATGCATTACGGAGCGAGGAGGTAAGTCGAATGAATATTACAATCATATTATCTGGAGAAGGCATTGCATAGTGTTAAGAGCTGCAACAATTAAGGACAAGATAGAATTAGTGCACAGAGGCTGGCGGTAGTCTATAGGCCTGGCAAACCTGTTATCCTTTTGCGATTTGTGATTTGCTGCCAGAAAATTTGAGAAGATTAACAGTACAATTCTAGTCAGTTAGCCCATCGATATTACGTCGAATAGAAATGCGTGGCGCATCCCTCATATATTAGTCAACATTCAGCCTTATTCCATTTTATAGTGGTACAAAGAACGGCCGTCCCACAATGCTTCCTCTGAAGGACATGAAGTACATATTAACTATTGGATCAGATGTACTAGCTTTTTACGATATGATGATGATGAACCTCCATTATGGATGTCTTGGTAATAATATGGCTAGAAATACCAGCATAATTTCCTCGTATCACTTTTTCATTTCGTTTTCAAACTCACTCACTATAGATCGATGTGGAGGAGTATGCTCATCAAAGTGTGCAAATGGTGGAATACCTCATCCACGAAACTGCTCCAAGTGTCTTTGTCCATCCGGATATGCGGGAGATTTATGCACAGAAAGAGTTAGGAAATATAGTAAAGAATAACAAACACAATTACTTCATATGAATACAACAAAGCTATTTCAAGCCGTCAACTGGTTGTGGTGCGACTCTTACAGCAAACTCTACCGAACAAACCCTCACAGTTACAATGGGTGATAATAAGTCGCCTATTCTAAAGGATGAATTTGATGTTTGCCACTATTGGCTTCAGGTACACCGATGTTCTTATGATGGACAGGATTTTCGATCTCAATTACTATCACTTAAGGGACCAACAAATTCAAGAATCATAGTGTTCATTGTTGGCTATTGGGGAATAACTGCTGAAGGTTGCAAATATGGAGGAGTTGAAATAAAAGTAGGAGAGGATAAACGTACAACCGGGTACAGGTGAGCATTGTTTACTGATACAGCGCTTGGTAGCGTTCTAGCGCTTCAGTAATTCAATTGAATGTTCAGAATCTGCTCGAAGAAATACGCCCGCGTAACGCTTACCTCTAAACACAGTACCGTTCCAGTTATGGTATTCAACAGATACCGTAATACCACAGTTACTCTGCGTTATCGGACTGGTACTATTTTAATTTGTGCTAAGAAACTGTGAGTCGATACGTAAAGCTTTTTTTTGGGAAAAAAAATTGCTCTCTCAGATAATTCTCCACATCCGAATTCTACAACATCATTTCCACCAACACCTTGTCCGACACCGTCAACAACACCAACAACAACTTCATCAACGACTTCATCAACGAGTTCATCAACGACTACACCAACGACGGTATCAACGACTCCATCAAATAATACTAAATCGATCAAGCCTTGACGTGATGTTTATGCAAATTTGTACATAATATACCACTCTTGTGGTATTTTAGTTCTATGCGATATTTTTCATTATTATATATTTAATGATAACGTATCACATATGAATTATACAAATATTTTATAGCCAGCAGAAAAAATCAATAACATAGCTTCATATCTACAGTTATCGATTTTTCCTTGAAATTCGTATTCGTTATGTGGAATGATTTATAAGGTGATCATAAACATTCAAAACACAACTAACTCAAACGAAATATAATGTATGTTCCTCACTACTGCTGTCACCTCATTGATCCTCAACAAAAATTTTAATTTCGTAAAAACTAATACGTCTTTTTTTTTGAGTTATGAAAGGGATTTTTGCACACTATTCTTATCAAATACCTTTTGATTTGTTTATCAAACATTCTAAAAACAGTAATTATTTTTATTTATCTTATGACAGATTTGTTTACTTCTTTGTTTGATCGAATGAGTGCATTTTTTCTCCCTCTATAAGTGTTCAGAGGTGTTTTTTATTTGTATCGTCAATGTTATCACCTTTATCAGATGTTAGGGCAGCAAGTGGTGGTCGTCTAAGAAGTACGGCGCCAAAAAAATTCCTATAGAATCATTTCGAGGAAAAATCGATTCTATGCAAAATTATTGTTAATGCTTATTCTTTTATTAACACTACAATGAAGTCCTCAACAAATTATAAAGGATGTTTGCAATATCGAGTGTCGTAGAGCCAGAGCCTCGGTAGTGTAGTGGATCAGCACGGTAGACAGTATATCTGTAAGTGCGGGTTCATGTCACGCCTGAGGTTCGAGGTTTTGCAGCAAACTCAGCTCAATTCCGGATATTTTGACATGCTTGGTCTTAATCATTAAAAATAATACTATACTTTTTTGGTAGTACTGTTTTTCGGCGACTGATTGACGGTAAGATTTCATAAGTACAAGATCGAATACACTATAGAAATTTGTTGAATGTTAATTGAGTGAGTTTAAAGCATCGATTAAGAGTGCACTTCTTTATGCCTTACATTTACAGCTTCAGCTTCGTCTTAACCATAATCATTTCAACAATACAGGCGACAGTCAATTCCTACGTAATAAGCTGCTTGTAAAACACTGCACTTGCAGTTTCACCAGATTCACAAATATGTGGAGACAGAAGAACTCTTTGCATTTGACGAGAAGCAAAATCAAACAGAATCCTAACGCTTCGTGACGATACAGTACTCCATGATAATCATCTACAATGTTCGATTCAGTTTTTTTTTTTCAATTCATTTATTAATTGTGATATGTAAAATAGTCGAGAAAAGTCAAGTTAGCGCATTGATGCAATTCTTTGATCTACACTTGCCTAAATCAATAAGATATGATAGGCTCTTTGGTGTTAATTAATCCTTTGTGGAGGGATACGCCCACTCATTAGTGTTCAACGCGAGATCGTGGAGGTAGTTGAATGCCTACCTGGTCTATACATTGACTTGAGTTAACTACTCTTCACCAACTCAGTGCTAGTTATCTTGATCAATTTTTTTATATCGATTCATTGACCTCAAAGGAATAGCGGGTTTTGATAGGACTGGAACGTACAACAACAACAACAACAACAACATAACCCTATTGATTTTGTTTATTTAACTACAACAAAGCATTTTAACGGTGTTGTTGATAAGACGATATGATATGGATGATCAATCGATTTTTTCCAACGGCTTAGACTAATCGATACGATTCGGCATAAGCCAACAGTGCTGTTCGCATTTCTAACAGTTTCTGATTTTCGGCATCACACCAACTTCAATCCTGCACTCCTTTTGAGGTCTTACTTTATTTCACTTGAGTTCTACTGTTTAATATGTCCTCACTGAATTAGAAACGTTAAGTCTTCGTTAGATTCTTTTTTATTATTTTTTTTTCTCTTAAGTTTTTTATACAGCTTTTGGTTGTTCAAAATTTCATTCTGTACAAATGTTATTTGAGGTATCACAATGAGGTAAATCTGTTGATTTTTTTTGTGTATAATTAAGAGGATAGTTAAGTAATCAATGAGCGTTAAATTTCTATAGTGATACGGTACTGAATGAAAAATTTTAATAGCACTGATTTAAATTTGAAAAAGTTCAAAAAAAAACCTTAAATTACCTACTCTTTAGTTATCTTTAAACCCCTGTAAACTCCCAGTAATAGTAAATAAAACAATGTAAATAATTTACTATTAGGTAACAACATAAACAAGTAGCTCGAGGAGATCATATAAATAGATCTTTAATAACATTCATCGTTAGATAATCTTTGATTTTTGAACAATAATAAAGGCGAAGGTGCGCAGTGGCGTAGTGGTTGGAATGCCACAATGATACGCAAGCTCGATTCAGTTCGCGACCGCTCTTCAGGACTAGCTAGTCAGCCTTCACCCCGCCTCGGTAGATTCATACCAGAGACATCTGAGTAAGATAACAAGCACTGACTTGATGAAGAGTGGTCGACTCAAGTCACTGTATAGACCAGGCTCGCATTCAACCACCACCATCGTATCATTTTGAACCCGAATGCCAACGCCGAGGACTATTTAAGCTCACCTCATAACTTATTGCAATTTAATCATGATTTACTATAAGGAAAATCTGTCAGAGTTTTTTTGAGGGAAAAAAAGTTTCCTTGTCAGTATACATTTATTAAAGTATAAACATTGCAGTTTTTTGAAACGTTTTTGCGATGCTTATCAGTTTTTCTTTAATGTAACTTATATAGTAACAGACCGGATATCTACATGTGCGGGTTCGAGTCCCGCCTGAGGGAGGTTCTGAGTTTTGTGGTCAACTCAGCATAATTACTGATATTATAATATTATTGTAGATCATGATACAATCATGATAATTAAGAAATAAAAATATAAATTGTGATTGTAACTTTTTTATTGGGAAATTTTCAAAACGATACAATCGTACAACTACGATTTTAAGCGATAAGCTTCATCGTTTTATAGATTGATATTGATTTTTCGCTATTGATTTTCTTCCACCTACAATGATAGTTGTAATAGATTATGGAGATCATAAATATCTTTGCACGATTGATATCCTCAACAGTACGACAAGAAACGTCCTGAATGAGGTTTTAAGTTTTTGCGATTAACTCACATCATTGTGTGGATATGTTAGACGATTGTTTGTTTATCGTTTTACCGTAACAACAATCCTATGTAAGCTTAACGAGAAAAAAAAACGTAAAAAGTTGTGCTTTTTTCTTTATTTGTTTATTTATTTACTTATTTTTTAAATCGTTATCATAACGATATCATCTATCAGACCTGATAGACATCTTTACAATCTATGAATAAACAAGTTTTTGTGAATTTTACGATGACGTCGTTATTCTAGCAACGATCAATCAATTATCGTCATTTGTTCATCGTCGTACCGATCAACCCGTTTAGTTTATAAAACTGATAATGTTCTTGATGATGTTAAAATGATCGTATTTCGATTTTGTTGATGTGTCGTAACACTAAAACTTTTTTGATCTTCATAGTTACCGTAATCGAACTGAAATCGTTCGATAGAACTAATAAATACGAACAGATTATTTATTCTACTAGGCGTCTACGTAAGGTGTAAGTTTATTAATCGCAAGTCTTTTTTTTTCTCTTAATCTTCAGATAGTCAGAATGATAAAGCTGCACTATCTCGATCGTTCTAATGAGAGATGTTAAGTTGTAAGCTTATTAATCGGAAGCTTTTTTCTCTTAGTCCTCAGGTAATTAGCATTTATAGAGCTGCACTATCATGATTGTTTTGATGAGAGATGTTCACCTTGAACATTTGCATAAAGAAGCCACACTTACACTTAACAAACCATCCTGAGGATCGACATGAGGAAAAAGTCGAATGTATCGATAGAATAGGAGGCAAAAATTGACTAACGCCGGAGCTTTATTATCCTTTTTATCACTATGAACTCAGCTTATGAGTGATAATTAAGTAGTTATATCCTAGATTACTTTTGGAATTGTTTTGGCACTGATCCAAAATACCTGAATAGGTTTGGTGTTTAAATTTATGTTTTGAATTCTTCTTCGTTCTTACATAACTCTTGTCTTAACGTCAAAATGATCACCTTCATCATGTTCTTTGCAGAACGTGACGAAGAATATTTTGTAGTACTTCAAAGTTCTTCTTTTAATGTAAGGTTGGACTCTAGTTACGAATCTCCCTCAATTGTACCTCATTAAACTATCACTCACCAGCTATGCATACTACCTACTTCTTCAAATCTGTTCTTAGTCTTTCTATGAGGATTAATGCTTTTATTTCTTACTTACAAGCAATTAAAAATTTTCTCAGAATTCTCAGATTTAGCTATTTCATATTTTTTCTATTCACTTCTATTTTGACTGCTTTCTCTAAAATTTTTTTAGATGACGTCAGAACTTTTTGTTTAATGAATGAAGTATCAAATCGATCGCATATTATCACTTGACTTTAACATTCACTTGAGTGAGTAAGTTACAAATCTTATACCTCGATTAGGAGTCAAACTAGTACCGCAGAAATCTTATATATTCATTGCCTGAGTCTCAGAGTTTTGTTATTTACTCAGCTATATTGTATTTACATCAATAATTTCGAAGCAAATGTTAAGCTTAAATGGAATCCATGGGTAAGTGCCAATTGAAGAAGTACATTCAGATACTTCAGATGAGGTACAACACGTGCAACCGGAAGTCATCAAAGTCCGAGTTCGAATCCTATCTGAGGCTTTGAGTTTTGCAAAAAACTCAGCTACGTGGCTTATTATCAATTAGCATATGTTTTCTAGCTTAAATATTCAGTAATATTTTAAAAATATTTTAATAAATATTCTAGAATGAATTTTAATTTAGGAAAAAAACATTTTTCGTTATCATTCCTAACACTGTAGAATTTACGATGGCTTATCAGTTATGAAATTTAGTTTTTAGTTGTTTTTTTTTTCCCATATTGACGACAATTTGTTGTCTTATGTTTACAAATAGAAGAGAAAATTTTATAAGTCAGAAAAAAAAATTGTATAGGTTTATTTAACACTTAGAATATAATATTTTTAAATAAATATAAATAAATAAAACGTAATCGAGCACGTTGAAATTATTTCGAGAATTCGTTATCAGCTTATTTCTATGATATTGATCTTTGATCATAAGAAATTAGAATATGTAGATCATAATTTTTGAGGATAATTCGTTTTCTATATAGGATATGTCATCAGCAGATATGAATTTTCGTTAGTTTTTTTCGGATATTTTTTTAATTCGTTTTGTTTTCATATTGAGGAGGCTTCAGTACTGAGAACTATTTGAATGCCGTAACTCCTTATTGGCTCTTGAATGAGTCATAATTCTTAATATGAATGGTAAAATACATCAGTAAAGCTATAAGGTAAGCCTTCATTTGTGATAACAATAACGTGACAACGTCACGACACAGCTTTGCATTAATGAATTTTCTTTGGTATCCGATAAAAAGCTATATTAAATTTTCAAATGAAGATTTTTTTCAAGAATATGTTTTTGAAATGATTATACTTTAATCCGTTTCTCCCTCCGCCTCAACATTCCTCATAAAATCTACGTCATTGAGTTCAATCAGCTCTTTTTTTTTTGCTTCTATCTGGAAATTGTTTTCGACAAAAAGAGGTTTTTTTCCTTCACCAACATTCTCATGCAAAGTGCATTTTTCACCGATACGTTGGCATGACGCCAAAATCGATATCAGTTAGCTTAATGTACTCAACATTAGACCTCATCAAGTAGTCGTAACAATTGTTTTCTTTCCCATTCTGTCTATAATGATTCGCATTTTCGTATAATCAATGATATCCTATGTTAATCAGAAGACTTCAAAATGAGGTAAAATTGAGAAAAAAAACACTGCAAACTTTTTACGATTACGATCAATATGCACTCAATTAACTGATGAAAATAGAAAATAATTATATCACTATCGATCGTTTTTTTTTCTCTACATCAACTTTGTTGTTCAAATGATTTTCACCTCAAACTCACTTAACTGTTAACTTCTTTATTGATCGATATCTGATTAAGAATTTGCTGCCGTTCAATTACTATTCAATTAGTGAAGATTTGAGGAAAGAAACATCGGATTTCATGATGCGTAACCGGTTACTCACAAGATTTTTATGCTTAGAGATTACCTATTACATTTTCTTAGAAGTAATGAAACTATAAACAGTAGCCTCATTTCAAGTGAGAAGCTTCATGATTTTCAGTTGTCTTATATTTAAGCGCGGTAGTTTTTTTTTCTCAAGCTATTCCTAATGGAGGTTTCAACATGTCAATAAGTCAAGTGCTGAAGTTGATCATTTTTATACGTTCATATCAATTTTCTGTTCTACTGTCACAGCTTATCATTACTCAAAGTGCCACAGTGATAAGCAGGCCCATTAGGGTTCGTGGCCGCATTCCGGCTTACGAAATCCGTTATTCAACGGATTCTCGACGTTAACAAATCGGCTTCAGTGAAATCTGAGCAAGATAAAACAGCACTGATTTGATGAGGAGTGATCAACTAAACTCACTGATATGATCAAGTCCATATTCAGTCAACCACCACACCTCATCAATCTGAATATCTAACATAGTTAATGCAAATCTTAGAGTTATTAATCTGTTAGAACATGTTAGTTATCATTAGCGATTCTTTGGAAAAAAAAATGTCTTCAGTTTTTTTATCAGCTTCACCGAAAAACACCCTACAAACTTTTTTTTCACTTACTATTAATCAATTTTATCATCTAATTGAATATTTTATTCAATGACTTATATTTATTTTCTCATAGATTTTCCTCCTCCTCACACTTATCGTTTTTAGAGAAGAAAAAACTTTCATTAACTCACAGTAACATTCTACCTCAATATTTCAACTATGTTTATATATCTGCGTTTGAACTCATATCAATCAATAGTTTTTCTTAGGAATAATTATTCAATAGGATAAATTAAGCATTGATGAATCCTCCTATCGATTTTTCATTGCTTTGAGTTGATTACTGTATATTTTGAAATGGCTGATGTTTTTTTGAAGTTGATCAACTATTTATTATTGTATTATATAATTTTCATATCTAAAATACATAATGATTTGCACCGTCTTCTACTGAATTTTATAGCCGGAGGGAAGATGTATTTTAATTGTTTACATGTTTCCTTTCCCTTGTCTCTTAACAAATTCAACTGCATCATTCTGACATTGATTGTTAACAAATTGTCAAGCTTCATTTTATAAGCTTTCATCGTATGAAGTTTTTTTTCTTCTTCAAATCTGATTATTCACATCATAAGCATGAAACCATAAGCCTCGATTCTAACTATCATCAGCTAGTTCATTAAACATCGATATGAGGTAAAGCTTGGTGACGAAAGAGTTCATACGTTCAAGCTTTTCAGTACTTGTTTAAGTAATCAAATCATTTACACTCAACAAACTCATCTACATAGTGTTCCTCCTCAACGAAAATGTTACAGTTACGATTTTGAAAACATGTCCAGTAAGCTTAATTACTTTTAATTGATATTGTTACATCTTTAAAGTAGATGTTATACAGTATTCTATATAGCCTCACAACATCGTCCAATGGTACTCAGTTGTACAGAACAAAAGAATTGTAGATGTATTTCCGTTATATTCAATGAGTACATTCACTTTACAACAACGAACGTAATGAATCCTCATTAAGAACCTCAAGCGTTCCTCAAGCATACAATTTAGATGTGTTGTGTGTTGTTTAGTAATACGTGATAAGAACGTCGTCATATAATCTGATGTAAAATCGATATTGATTTCATAACTGGTATTTCCTTAAGTCAACAACGAAGTATACGAAACAGAAAAACACGTTGCCATCAGATGTCACTTCTATTTACTTGCTATCATTATCGTAACTCAGTTCGATATACCTTATAATAATAATAAATAATAGATCAATTACATTACTTATGCGATAAGTAACTATATTCTATTTCGAAAATATGATTAGAAGTAAATTCCTCACTATCAAAGTTGAGGAAAAAAAACTATACAGCTTAAACAGTACATTATATTATCCACATCAAGCGTATAATGTGTTGTATCCTTTACTATTGCAGCAAGGAGTGATCACTGGTGAGTAGTACTGTCCTGACATCTAAACAGTCTAATTAGTTCATTGTCTCGATTATTGTTGAGTAGTACTGTCCTGACACGTACGTAACTAGTCGTAGAATTCACTACCATTCAATTCAGTTGATGGTCGTAAATTCTCGTCATCATCATTGTAAACGATAGTCATTGTTCATACAAGTTCGTTTTTCCACGTGACTTTAGTCTATTTTTTTTTTTTGTACTCATTTCAATCTATTGTGCGTCATCAACATGCTGCATCTCGTCATCCGATTCATAACTGTGTCTTTCTCTTCATCCATTCCATCACTGCTCTTTTCTCTTCATCCATTTCATAACTGTTTTTTTTTCTCTTCATCCATTTCATAACTACTTCTACAACTCCAAGATATTTCGTATTGAAACGTCGAAAATGTCACAACTCATTATTTATTCTGATGTTAATATACTAATGACAATAAAATGAGATAATTGAATTTCATAAAAAAAAATAGCAAGATTCGTTATCATTTTTCGTCTCACTTCTAAGACAAGTGTCAACTGATGTCTATTTTTTGGTTCTTATCATTTTTATTATCACAACTGACTTCATAAGTGCTTCATTCATGAGGCGAAGCCGTAGCGAAGTGGTAAGATGGAGAAGAAAGCGCGGCGTTAGGTAGACGACGTTACGCTCCTTTCGGACGCAATCCCACTTGCCACACCATCTATTCGATGTCGACAAGCTGTTGTCATAGAAGTCTAAGAAGATAAGCAACATCATCATGATTGAGTCAAGTCGTCTTACAGACCACCCTCGTATACATTTACCTTCAACGATTTCATCTCAAAATGCAATTCGTGATCTATTTCATGTATTGATAGAAAGAGGAATTTATTCAAATGCCACAATTATATGGACTCACAGGAGATCACGTAACGTAATAAATCAAGGTGTCGTATCGATATGAGAACTGACGGTTGAACTGCAGCTGTGAAACGTCTATCGTTCATAAGGTCAAAATTGATGAAGCGGTATCAGAATTATCGGAGTGAAAAAGGAGTGCTGAGTTGATAAAGATGGTCATCACAAGATATCGTAATAATCAAATAAGGATTCAATCATAACGAAACAATGTATCTGCATGACGCATTGCTCAAGGATTAGTCAATCCACGATTTATCGATTTGTATATTGCCTTGCCTCATAGCTTCGTCACCACTCCTTCTTTTATTTACCTTGATTTAATTTAAATTCCAATTAGTTACAAATGTAAGCTGGAGACTAGCTTAAGGAAGGTGTTGAAAAGATCAACAGTGAATTTGGACCAAAGACTACTAACGATCAGGTTGTGATACAATGATTGAAACGCTACGGAAAAGGCGATGCGAATTGTCGAAGTCAACCATACTATAGCTGGCCATTCATTTTTTGAGAAGACGTTCTGTTGGAACTTGGCAAGAGAGGTTTCGAGCAGAATTGAGTGCTACCGTCTAACGTTTTATCATTCTTTGTGTGTTACCGCATAGTTATGTCTTAATGGACACCTCATATATCTGCCGACCACCACCGCGTCCTAAGCGTGACCACGTACGGAAGCCAAGGATTTGGGTTTAGGGCGAAAACTACATCGTCTACGTAGACTGATTGCAGCCACGGTATTCAAAGAACCTCGATTAAAAGGTGTAAGAGGAAACAAGTTTATGAAGAACAGCAACAGAGGCAGTCTTCTTGGCTGTTTGATGAAAGCTTATGATAAATCAACAAATGAATTACGTTAACATTAGTTAATATCTTTTATTAAACTATTTCATACCAGTGCCAAGCAGCCGAGTAGATTGACATTTCAATGTTTTCGACACTTTCACTTAAAATGTTCAGCGTAGTTGAGCATTTTATAAATTACGTCAATCATGAAAAGGCTAGTCTCAACTAATGTTGAGAAATGCTGCATTGTTACGCCGAATTCCACGATGGATGATGAGGTTGAGGTGATGGCTCTTCATTTCAGAGGAACCGTTCAATACCGATGTTGATATTTAGCCATCATTCTCGTCATCTTCATGTAATATGACGTTGTTGTTTCTTAGCATTTTATCAAAATATACGTCTTCTAGTATTTGACGAAACAACTGTCGTGAACAGTTCAATAGATGAATCAGTTATGAATGAGAAGAGCTGACAGGCAGCAATCGAATGAACTCAAGATAACTTGAGGGCGGATCGTCGAGTGATGTTTAGTAGACTGTTGGGCGGTCGCTTATGTAGAAGTGCTTATCTTTCATTGTATTTGAAGCTGAAAACGTCTCTATGAGCCAAGGAATGAGACATGCAGACGCTGTTATATATGGCGAATATGACAATGGACGACGAATGAAAGAAAACGAACTAAAGGGAGAACATATTAAAAATTACCGTACAACGTACGATGAAAATTCGTTCAAGTAAGTCAATTATCGATTTCATCTCCCATTTCTTCATAGCATGACTGAATAATAATAGAATAATTGTTGTTGTAAGAACGATATTTCGAAGGAATACGATACTGTAAGATAAATGATCTCCGTTAAAACACCTACCTTCATATCTAACCATAAAGCTATGCTGTTATTATGAGATTCTCCTTAGTAGTTCCATATTTTCCTCATTCTTTTCGCGTATAATTTTATTACTATCGCATTTTTCTATGTGTCATATTAATCCTTTCGTTTCGTATATTTCTTAACTATTATCTTATTAGATTATCATATATTATCGATTACAGTAATACAATGGCAGTAGAGGTACGACGTGATCTATTCAAAACGTTCTGGGATAGGTATTCAGATAAACCGGACACCAATTCAATGATGCTTAATCATACAGCTAATGATCTTGACGCTAGTGACAGGTATATAGATATTCTATAAATTATCAGTTCTATTAGTCATAGTCAGGCATTATAGTCAGTAGATCATAAGTCTATTGATTAGTTGAGTTTTATCTGGTTTGATGATCACTGATAAAGATGATTACGACAGATTGTATACGTGAATAGGTATGTTAATGAGCTTTCATTATAATACGATATGTTCATTCAAAGGAAATACACGAGTGATAAAGCTCAGTGTTGATCAATTTGTTAGCACTATACGGTATACTTGATGTAAATATTAAGTTATTATAAATAATATAAACGGTTAGATTCTGTTTATGTATTAGCTTTTAATGTATGATTATTTTTGAGTAGTACTTTATCCTCTTGAATGTTATTCTGTAAGAATCGATCAAACTCGAAGCATTTGAGTGGCATGGTTAGTCTAAAGTGGTGACAACGATCTACTGTCCTCAAAGACTCATAGCTAGCGTAACTCGGCTGAATATTAAGCTAAAGAGATTCTAACAAGAATCATTTTCTATCCTCGTACCAGTCATATTACAGTAATCTGATAAGCATAGCTAGTAATAGTTTCACAATGAATAATTCAAAAATTCTTTTAAAGGATACTTATTAGTTATCTAACGTTTATTTAGATCTATCTGATCTCTTTTCAGAGCTGATATACTCTCCAGTCTTCCACATTTGGGAAACAAGGATGTCGTCGACATTGGTGCAGGAATTGGGTATGTATTCTTAGTCCACATCAGCTTTATCTTGTTTCCTCTATTTCAGAGCTTATCGTCGTTGTTCTTTCTTTGAATTACGTCATTAGAAGTGTTATTTTTTGCTGAACACAAGAAAAAATGTAGATGATCATGATCAGCTGGATGTCAGAAAACACTGGACTATTCTGAATGCATGTATAACTATGCAATAAGAAATCAGATTTCCTTATTCTTATAGAAGCATAGCTAACAAATATCAATAAGACAGTACTACGTAGAATTTCGTTGAAGAAAAAGTACTTTTTGATCTGATATCCTATCTACCATCTAATTTACAGTGATTACGGTAGATTTCTTTGTATCTATGAAGTTGCTGATATGCAAATGATAGTTGTAAGCATCGTATAGATGTTAGTGTATCGTTGCAAACGCTCTGCACAATTTTTCAAATCCGTCTAACTTTTGAGAAGAAATATATGGTATATAGAAAAAGTTTTAGTATTTTATCATAGAAGAGAAACCCAGCTACTTAAAATATCCTCAAAATTCGTGATAAGGGCTGATAATTATGACATCATCCTGAGAACGGAACTGGCATCGTTTTTTTTTGCTTTGGTCTTACAGATTGTCTAACGAATTGAAAAAAAAAGCAAAAAAAAAGAAGAGCTTGATGGATGACGCGACGCATTTCCTGCTTTGTTCTGTCTGATCATACCTGTTTATATATGGCTTTTGCATGAATTTTCTTTTATACCTCGTAGTTAATTAGGAGTTATAAACTTGTTTTCTTTTCTCAAAGCGGAAATTACTTTGAAAATTGGCTTCTCCTTTTGTGATCTCGGATATCCTGAGTTCGTAGCCGCAGATATTTGACGCTGTTTGGTGTCACATAGAACTCTTTTCTTTCCGGATACCTCATCTGGATATTTCGCATTGCGGTATCATCATGGAGTAGATATAAAGAAGTTTAGAGGTTGGCTACTTGAGGAGAAGCGCTACGCACTCAACTTTATCATTATTAGTAGTTGTGAATGAATATTTAGTGAGTGACAACAATGATGAGTTATAACAATGACTGATAGCAATGACTTATAACAACCATTCTCTATAAATTAAACGCTCCTCAACACGGTTCCGAAATCATTCCACTATCATTTCACTCAATCAGAGAGATACATTGTTTTCCGATTTGCACGGATCCAGATTCGAACGAAAGACTGATGATGCATAACGACTTGAAATTCTTGTACTAAACTGAGGATGATAAAAAGATTGAAGTCCACAGATGTCATTGTACATCACGTGTCATGGAGTCTTCAGCTGCTTATCAATTCACATCGCAATTCTACTTTGGTTGGCTGAAGAACACATGAACAAATCGGAATGGGATACGTTTTATTGTCAGCACTTGTTCAGTTCTACTTGTGCTGTTGTCATGAGAATTCATTGGAAAATTCATACTGTGACAGATATCAGCTTTTCCTTTCGTTCAAAAGCATCCCTTAGAATTTCATCCATAATAATGAGGTAGTAAAATTTTCTTGATAGAATTCAATTTCTTTGATAACGCCGTATTAATAAAACTACATTGCTCTCATTATCAGGTCACTGTAAGTAGTTCTACTCGACTTATACAGATTATCAGAGTAATGATTAAAATGGTGAAGAAAGATAGATCTAAAATCGATTATAAAGAAGCTTACTCTATCACTCCATAACGATGATTCAATGCCCTAAGGCTTTTTTCTTCGTACTAAAGCTTATTAATTGGCATTATAATCTATTAGTATTTGTTCTGGAATACTAGATGATATAATAGAAGAAATATTTTAAGGCGTTTTACAACGGTACTTGCCAATACTGCCAGATGGGTACATTCAACAGATTTTATCGAATCGTTTATCGCTAAAAATCAAGAACGAAACGCTCACTTAGGGAACATCAGTTATCAAATTGGTGACGCTGTCAATCTACAGATGAACGAGAGGAGGTGAATATTTTAGAGTAAAATTTTTCCTTATACAAGTCCTACTTGTTAAAAAAGACCTATTCAATAAATTTGCACGTTCATCACATGTACTGCCGCTGTACTCTATTTTATTTACTATCTAGCAACTATCATAAGTCATAATGGTTTAGTACTTCCATTCCCGGTGATGCTCAGTGGATCGAAAGACTTGAAATCTTAGACGGAACTCGTATTGTAATTCGATTTGAACCTTACCTCCTATAAGATGTGAAACATAATGAGGTTCTACTCATCCTATCATACGCTTGAAGATTTCTCCATGAATCATTCTGTTGAAGTTACAATTGATTTTGTAACATGGTTCATTCAAATACTGTTATACATGAAACTCAAAAAGAGGAAAGCGAGCAGTTCTTAAAGAAACCATACAACATTTAATTAACGCTCTGATTTCTGTAGCTACAATCAGTGAACAACTTTCATACGACTCAATATCACTGCCTATTTACAGCTAACTTTTTTTTGAGTCAATATAATGAGGGATATGTAAGCTTTGACAATAAACGGATGACAAGATTTTCCATTAGTTTCGGTGTTTTGCTAAAATGTTCTACTTTATGTGAAGAATATTCTTTAGAGGGTATTATGTGCGTTTTATGGGGTTAAAATTAGTCATGTCATAAGCCATTGTAAATAATCGCATCTCATTCTGTTCACCTCAACGTTTCAGATTTCCTGATGTCACTCAATGATTTTAAAGTTATGAAAAACTCATCCGCCATTGATTAAGTATCATAAAGCTTGAGTTATAATATTCAATAACGATCACCTTTATCATCATTCAATATTTCTTCCATTGTAAATTTTGATTTCTATTACAGTGTGGATTTGGTTTTCACCAACTGGTTGATGATGTATCTGTCAGATCATGAAGTGATAGAATTCCTCTTCAACGCAATGCGATGGTTACGACCTGACGGTTATCTGCATCTGAGAGAAAGCTGCTCTGAACCAAGCACTGGTTAGATAATATGTGATTTTTCTATTAAACTATTACATCGCTTTAGAAAATACTTGCGGTTTATGCCATTTAGAAACTGTCAAATTATCGTAATCACTCATCAACCAACGTAATATTTTGACTCTAAAGCTTGGACTCTATATCGTATGTGGTAGATTTGAAAGGAAAAAAGCAGATTAGCTGGGTAGATGAAAAGCGGAACAACTGAATAGTGTATTTCTGGGTATTTAATCGATATATTCATATCTTGGGAGCGCAGTGGCTTAGTGGTGAAGGTGCTGCAGTGATACGCCGAATCAGTTCGCGGCCCAGGCCTACTAAGCCCGATATGCCTCCGGAGTTGGTAGATTGGTACCAAAAAAATCTGGGTAAGATAACCAGCATTGACTTGGTGAAGAGTGGTCATCTCAAGTCACTGTATAGACCAGGCACGCATTCAACCACCCCCACGATGTGATGTTGAACACGAATACGTTGGCGCATCCTGTCACAAGGGATTGATCAACGCCAACGATCTTACTAATCGTGTCTTGTCTTATCTTATTTTGTTTTTTATTTTATTAATTTTTAATATTTTTCATTCTAAGAAGGAGTTTTCAGCATGTTCAAAAACAGCCACCATGCACTCATCCGCCGAAGCTAATCCTACTCATTATCGTTTTTCTTCACTTTATATTAAGGTGTTTTCTAAGAAAAAAAATTAACTCATTATTGTTATTTTTTGTCATTTTTATCTAATAAGAGCTTCTGTAGTTCTGTATGGAGCACCTATGGGTACTGTATTGTTAAGCTTCTTCGCACCATTCGATACCGTGACAACAGTGGAAAATTATGGAAATTTGACGTTCAATGGAGTTGTTCCGTTCCCACATACATTCAGGTGTTAGATGAACGTTAATTTCAACGTATTATTTTTTCAGCCTTTTAAAATCATTAAGCTGTGCATTGAATTGAGGAAAATTTTCAAGAAACAAAGACATTATATGAGTTTGGAGATGCAGTTTGAGGGATTGTAGAAGGACTAAACTATGAGTGAAAACAATCACGCTTCTTATTTCTTTAACAAAGAGAATTTTTGTAGCGATCTAATAATTGGCGTCAAGTTCACTGGTTGACGAGGAAAGTACCGGCCAATAACGGCGATACCGATACTTCAATTAGCTTATTACTCAATTTATTCAGGTATTTATCAGCTTTTTCATTTTCATTTGTGATTACGTGTTTTCTAAAGGTTGCTTTTTTGCCTTTTCGTCAACATTTAAATGCTTTGCTATTATTAATAATCGTAAAAATCACTTGTATGAAGCTCGTGCTTACTAAATTTTTGTATGTCAAATTTGATATTGATTTTTCTGAGTAAAGTGAGTCTCGTTCCTTTCCTCATCCCAAAATATTCTATTTGTTTATGAAATCCCCATCTATACAAAACTACATTTGAGTGTTTTTTAATCAGTTGATTAAAACTATCGATTGATTTTGATTAGAAGACGCGTGTATGTTCCATAAAAGAGCAGTGGTGGAGGTGCCACATGATAGGCACGACCGACCAATGTTGTCGGCCCTCTTCCCAGACCTACCAAGTCCGCCATCACTCCGGGCTTGGTAAATTGGTAGCAAAGAAACTTGGTAAGATAGCTCTGACTCGTTGAAGAGTGATCAACTCAAGTTACTGTAAAGACCAGGCTTCCATTCACTCACCTCCACGATATCACGTTGAACACGACTGAGTAGGCGTATCCTGCCGCAACAGGAATTGATCAACGCTGAAGCCTGCCTTATGTATTTATCACACAACGTTGTTTGTCAATAACCGCGACATTTGAATGAGCAGAGTTGTTTTTCTTATCGTCTTTAATGCTTACTACTAATTTTAGTCAGGCTTAAAATAGTTTAGTTGCTTAAGACAGGAATCGTAACTTGTATCGATTAAGTGTTTTCCAAAAATGTTCATAAATTAGTATATGCTTCCCGAATTGTTTTTGTTTATCAGATTTTATTTACAAAAATCATTTGTAATTTTTAAAACGAATGAAATCATTTCAAATATGGTTACATTTTTTCAATGAATTTTATGAATTTTCAGTCAGATCTGGCCAGCTGAACAGGTTGAATGGGATTTGAAACTCAACATTGAGAGTTACGTTTGGACAGATAGAGTAAGCTGAGCTTTTGTGTCTGTTATTCGAAAACCATTTGAGTTCATTTGTTTTCTACACTCCTATACTGAGTTGAATTTATTCCGAAACTCCTTTACTGATTAATAGTGTTGTAAGAGATATTCTGTAATATTCTTATCAATCCCAAAAATCTAATCCAGGTACGGATAAGGAAGGATGACGTTATTTTTGTAAAGCATTTTCAACATTATTAATCAATATAGATCAAACTAATAATTCTAAGTATTAGTACCTTTATGAAGAAGTATAGTGAATAAGGTGTACTTTTGCTCTAAATTTTTAAAAGTATTGTTTTGTTCAAGTATTTATCAGGCTGGGGGCGCAGTGGCTCAGTGGTGGAGGTGCCGCAGTGACACGCCGGCCCAATTAGTTCGCGGCCGCCCCCCAGGCCTACCAAGCCGGCCATCTCTCCGGGGTCGGTAAATTGGTACCAGAGGAGTCTCGGTAAGATAACTGGCACTGACTTGGTGAAGAGTGGCCAACTTAAGTCATGGATAGACCAGGCAAGCAACCAACCACCCCCACGATATCACGTTGAACATTAATGCGGGGGCGCATCCCACCACAAGAGATTGATCAACGCCAACAATTATCTTACCTTATCTTATCTTATTTATCAGGCTAGAGAGAAAAAAAAACGAAGAGGTTACAATTTAGGTTTTCTTGGATGCAATTTAATGTGAGGGTTGTCCCGGGAATGGGAGCTCACTTGGA
>KN716206.1:387872-401383 GCA_000816705.1 Dictyocaulus viviparus | reverse complement strand
AAGAGCATCGAAGACGTAGCGAAGAGAACAAAGAAGACAAGGCTCCGAGCCCACCTTTTTGATACGACGGTACTTTCTGCATTAATGTATGCTTCAGGAACTTGGACATTACGAAAGCAGGATGAACGTTCATTGAGCACAATACAGAGCTCAATCGAAAGGACAATGCTTGGTGTTTACCGCATCACTCAGGTGAAAGAGGGAATACGAAGTTCCGATCTACGTCAACGATCAAAGATCAGAGACGTAGCCGTGCACGCCAAGCTTTCGAAAATTAGGTGGGCCGGACACGTGGTGCGCATGGATGATGACCGGTGGACACGAGCTGTAAGTGATTGGATTCCACTGGACATCAAACGCACTGCAGGAAGACCACCAGCCCGCTGGTCTGACCTCTTCACCAAGGCCCTAGAAAGGAATTATGTTGCTTAACGAATCCCTAGAGCGAAATGAACTCACTGGACTACTCTTGCGCGCGATAGGAAAAAATGGAAATTTTACTGGTGCGCGCTCGACTTAGTCGATGATAAACGGGAATCCAGGTAATCCATGTATACTCCGTCATGACCAGTTCATAATTTAAAAGATGATGTTTAAAGAAAATCGGTGCATTGAATACTGGCTGTGCGTTCATTCAATATAATATTAAAAGTTGATCGATGGACTACTCAAAAAAGGAGGTTCCGTACTCAAATTCTTCTCGGTATTAGTGGAACATACTTGGCTTATCACTATAATTTTTCGTATACATACATAAAAATTCACATTAATTTTACCTGAATAATTCGCCTGCATCTATTCGTGAAATCTCACTACTTTTTGATGACGCTACTCCAATTGCTCCAGAAGTTGAAAAGTACGCTGCATTGTTGTAACTAAACAGTAATCCGTACAGCAATTCGAAATCTAATAGATAAATCCGAAGTGTCTAGGAAAACAAAAGCAATTCAATAAAGCGTATTAGTGTTGCTTACGATATTCCATATGATTTCCATAAATAAGCATACGTATAACATTTGCAACAGTAGTGCAATGTGTGTATATTATCTAGCAGAAGGTTTTGAACATGTTCATTCTATCTTCAGTCGTGTCATTGTCATGTGTAAAATGTCCAATCAATATTTTGATAATAACCAGAATCTTAGCAACAACAGTAAAGTGTTACATTATCTGGAGGAGGAACATAGCCTAACTTTATTGAAGAATTGTTAAAATTGTACATCTCGGATCAACAAAGCTCTAAAAATGGCGGAGACAAAAATTTTATCATGAGCCACCAACAAAAGGTTTCAAAAATCTCGTGCTAACTGATTGGAAACAAATTGAATTGCTAATATTCTCGTGAATATAATGTCCTAACAATCACAGAAATCTTCGTATGAACATGACGTCATTTTCATTTTGATTAAGTCAAGAGTTATTGCAATTGCATGCATTGAAATCACTCGTGTTAGATAGACATTGATCTTTAGAGCAACAACTGTACATTATTCACCTGATGCTGTGATCAATTTCTGTAGGAGACGGTATTGGAGGTAATGGTGTTCCAGCAACACTAAATACTAATGATAAGTGATATTCTAGAGCGACTAAACACTAGAAAATAACCGTGGAGGTTGAGCCAATTGTGATTTCTTCTCATTGTTTTGTGAGTTCAGTTGTTCCTTTTTCATATACAATCTGCAACATGATCACTAGAATTTCAATATGAGAAGTTTGGATGTGGTTTTGATTTTAGAAGTGTTCGTAGTAGTTAAGCGAATTCACCCACAAAGATCAACGAGTTCACTCAGTTAGACAAACGTCGTAAGCAGATTTTTTTCTCATTCATTCGAAATGATTTCGTGAGTATCTCAAAAAAATTTCTCATTACTTCCAAATCGTGTATAATCATCTAAAGAATTTTGAGAGGAGAAATGAGTTCGTGTTTGTATATGCAAATATAGAAGAGGATAATCTGCTAGAACTGAAGTTACACTTGTTTGTCATACACGGCAACCAATACCTATTCACTAAAAACAATGATGAATCACGTAAAATTATTCGGCATTAAACAAAATATGCATTCTAACACTTATAGAATGTTTATAGCTTTAAAGTAATGCGCTAATTTTTTCGAAAAACGCTAAGTCTAATGCTTTGCATCTCTGAATTTTTACACTTAATATTCTTTCGCGTATAATTGAAACATAATGGTCAACAAATATTCCCTCATTGTATTTACAATAAAAATTCCGAGGTAACTAAAATGTATGAAAAACTTCACAGTACACGAGAACTGGCTATGACAAATTCAAGCAGATCGACAAATGACATAGTGTAAGCTGTGTTGGTTTTCCTCTAAAGCAATTCATAATGATGGAAATGAATTATGTTATACAACTAACAAAAATTCACCGGCAAAGTATTGTGAGTATGAAAAATGTTTGCCAGAATTCATGGACCCTTTCAGTACGTATATACTAATGAATTTTTTTACTTAACGCGCTTATGCGAAATGCGAAATGCTTACCGCATTATGCTGTAAGAAACTTCGTTTTATAAAGATTTACCTGCTTCGTTCCTGAATAGGGCGTAGTTTCTCTACGAAAACGGCAATGGATTCGCTAAGCGGTGTCCGTTTAGCCAGTAGCAGAGCACCGCAAACTATTGGAAGAAGACGTAGCACCAGCAAAGAAATGAGCAGAAAGTGTTGAATAAATGACGACTCAATTTGTGGATCACATGTGTTCTACAAGTTATCGATAATTAATTAGTTTTCTTCCGGCAACTAATTTTTATCAACCTTTTCTTGAAGCCGATTGATAAAAGAAATATAATAAATCTAGTGACAATAAACAAAGATTTCTAAGCAAATAAAATTTCATTTCGATATTGAAAGTACTAAGAAACTTATAAAACAGAGGCTTGACAAGCCGATGCTATTTTGCCAAAGCCGTTTACAGCCACTCTTGAGAACATCAGATGAAAATTGAAATGGGACGATTTGTGGGTGAAAATCAACGGTTGACAACGTCACCATCTTCGCTTTGTTGATGATATCGTATTCATTACACCAAACATGGAGCAAGCGAAACAAATGTTATCCGACATCGACAGTGCCTGTGGAGAAAATGGCCTTAACTTAAATTAAACATTCAGATGACGATGCCTATTAAGAACGTCAGTGATGCCACATTTACGCTCAACGTAAAGAATATTTCCGAGTTTTTTATTTCCTCAAGCTATGTGTATCTAGATCGTGAGATTAATATGATGTAGCACCAGAGTTTAGCAGGAATAAACGAGCGGCTTGGGGAACATATAAGAGCATCGAGGACGTAGTGAAGAGGACAAAGAATGCAAAGCTCCGAGCCCACCTTTTCGATACGACGGTTCTTCCTGCTTTAACCTATGCTTCAGAAACTTGAACATTACGAAAGTAGGATTCATGCTCACTGAACGCAATACAACGCTCTATCGAAAGAGTGATGCTTGACTTTTCCAATATCACACAAGCAAAAGAGAAAATACGAAGTTCTGATCCACGTCAAAGATCAAAAATCAGAAACGCAGAGATAGACGCCAAGCTTTCGATCAAAAGCTGTAGGTGATTGGATCCCATTGGACATCAAACGCATTGCAGAAAGACCACCGTTTCGATGTTCTGACCTCTTTACCAAAGCCTTAGGAAGGAAATATGATGCTCAACGGATCCCTAATGCGGAAAGAATTCATTGGACTACACTCGTCGCGATAAGCACAAATGGAAGTTTGAATAGTGCCCGCTCAACTTATTCGATAATCAACGGAAATCTAGATAAGAAACCTATAATTTCATGCGTTGTACCTCTTATGTACTTTAAATGTGAGGCTTACAGGTTGATGTATACTTTGAAGTTATTTTTGAAGTCTAATGTCATATCCTATATTTGTCCCCACAGTGTTCTCTCCTCACGACAATAATTGTGAAAAAAATATTCTTCAAACAGTGATATTCTCATTTTTGGTTTCAAGTCATTAATTAATAATTAATAATACAATAATATTTCTAATTGAGATAAACAGAAACAAGCAGTTTTTGATAAAAAATGATTTGATTTACTCTCGGGTTGAGACGTCGTCTATTTGCAGCGTAGAGATTGTGATCGAAGGTGCAGCCTAGACGTTGTTCCATCTGCATCAGACCACCAGGATTGTAAGGAATAGCGTGATTCAGAAGCTGCAATTAAATATCGATGCAATAGATTTTCAAAGGAGAAAAGGTTAATGAGGGGTGAAGGTTTCAATAAAACTTAGTAGATTATAAACTCTTTTTCCAAAGTTGTACAGTAGTTGAAAGTCATAACACTGAGATTAAATGTATAAAGGAAGCTAACATTAACTCATCATTCATATGCAAAACCTTTTTTGAATAACGGAAATTATGGTGGTAATCTACGAGTAAATCTGACAGATTTTTCTGACAGCCGATTGAAAAATACAATGATTGGTTGCGATTTCGCGCTAGCCATTCAAAATTTATATACTAAACTTTTTTTGAAACTTTTTTCTATTGAAACAAATTCCACATCCGAAATACGAAAAAACATCAAAGGTGATAGAGACAAACCGTTATATACACAACGAAGAATCTGCAGTGTGTACCATTGAACTGATTACTGCTACGCCATCAACAAAGCGCTTTCTAACGTTTTACTATCATCATATTTTACTTTAATTCTTTTACCTCTATTCATATTCTGCTCAATCATTTACACCTCATTTGCTGTCTAAAATATGAGGAATTTAAGAGTAAAATCTGTTCTCTTTCATTTTTTAAATCGTATATCTAAATTAGGTGACAAGAAGAAAAGAACCAAGAAGGTGCTTAGGTATGAGCATTACGAAAAAGTTAAATATGTAGCATTACGATCATTTGATGTTAATATGGATGCGTATGAGAATGGTATTGGCCCATAAGATGACCTGAAAACACTACCCATTTCCCAAGTCAATGCTGACTATCTTTCTACATTCTTGGAGCCATAGTTCACCGATCCCTAAGAGATTAAATGCTTAGTTCGCTAGGTCCGAGCCCCGAAATGCGTATCACTTCAGTCCTTCGTACCATAGGGCTATGCGGCAGCTTCGGTTACCAAGCCTGTTCATTTCTTTCACAACAAGTTACATTATAAAAGCATATGTTTAGAGCATGTTCTCTATTTTAATCCCTTAATGTATACATGGTAAAGCAGCAACTTGCTAAAACGAAGTTGATTCATGTTAATATTTATTGTGAAGCAATAATGCATACATAGCCATTGATGAAATTCATTAAGGCCATTGTAGAAATTTCTACAAAAAAGAAATGTTACAGAAGCATGTAGAAATTCATTGAAAGTATTTGGTAGAGGTACGATTTTCAGTAGGAGATGCCAAAGGTGGTTTGATGAGTTTGAAACAGATGATTTTCATCTTTCTTACGAGCCACATTCTGGGCGAGCATCAGTGATCGACGGCAACTTCTTTGAAAAACCATGCTGAAGTATCCTTTCCTGATAACCTCGGAGATCGCCGGATGGCTTAATTGAGCTCAGCAAACTATTTCGGACTATACTTGGAAGATAGGGTTGGTGCGGGGGTGCCACATGAATTAAGTTAGAAGAAATCCGATGATCGAGAAGTCATAGGCACATCTTTGCTTGCTAGTAACAAAATCGAGCACCTTTTAAACCGCATGACAACTAGGGATACAAAGTGGGTTACCGAAAGTATCATAAAGAAAAAGTCATATTGTAAACCTCGAAAACCTAGCCCTTCTATCTCTAACTCAAATTTGATTATGAATAAGATAATGTTGTGTACATGGTGACACATTTGAAAGCCAAACCACTATAATACTTCCAGAACAAGCGAAAACTCAATTTAGAAAAGTTGGAATAGAAAACACTCCACACAGCATCATGATAGATCACTATCGCATCTTCATATTCCGAAGACTTAGCACCTTCCCCCTATCACTTGTTTTTGTCGTTACAAAATTTTTTGCAAGGCAATGTAGAGAAGATAACATAAGCTTTGGCGTTGATCAATCCCTTATGGCGGGATGTGCCTACGCATTCGTGTTCAACGTGCTATCGTAGAAGTGGTTGAATGCGAGCATAATCTATATAGTGAATTGATTTAATGATTCTTTACCAAATCAGTTCTGTTCACCTTACAAAGATTTCTCAGATATCTATTTACCAACTCCGGAGGGATGGTGGGCTTGGTAGGTCTCGGGAGCGCCCGAAAATTGATTCTGGCCAGCGGGTCCCCCTAGTACCTCCACCACTGCGCCCCTAATAAAGAGAACATTCTCAATGAATATCGAATCTTATCTATCCATTTCTACATTTATTATAGAGCAGCAATCAGTATTATTCGACAGTTAAAAAAAATTGTTTTCTCCATTTCAGTATTCAGATTAAATATGCGTGCTTCTGGAGATCACCATCACGAGTGTCTTCCCGAACTTGCTTAATCACTGATTTTTTTGAACGGAAAAGTGTTCTAATTCACAAAAGGTCGTTAGTATTCCAAAATCCGATTGGCATCTGGTATCGACAAGGCATCTGGTATATATCAGAAAAGGACTGAAGGGAATAGAAACGATATTATTTCAACATATCGAATCCTCTGCCGTTTCATTATATAAGCAGATACGGTAAGCACTTCTTTGATATCTTCATTCATCGCCCCTAATACAACCTCGTTTCACCTTCGCTATTAAACTGGTTGCTGTTGACTCATTAAATTACAAGTCTCATACAATTCTTCATGATAATCTCAATATAATAATTTATGACATACTTCTATTGTCGATCTTGATATATCGTCCTTATCGTTATTCTTTTTATGATTCGCATCTTGCTAAGAAATGTTCTTTGATTGCATAATCATAGTATCATGAATTCTCTATGATGATTCTATTATGTATATTACTACTTTATAGCTATTCCGGTAAGAATGCATTGTTCTTAGTTGTTTAAACAAAAGTTTAATTACCCAAGCTTGAAATGGGCAGTACTCTCAGTCGGGTAACACCTAGTGTGACTGCCTGTGCCGTCAATGAAGGCTCGCACTCAACTTCAAAATCATCATTCTACAACATCGTTAAAAGATGACGAGCAAATGGCTGGTTCACTTATACAAATTCGAGATTGTACTCTGTAGCTGTCAAAAAAGTCCTGCGTGGTGGCAACTCAAGACGAGCAACCATTCGAATTAATTATTCCGACGAAGCTCCATAAGCTATACCAAAGGTAAGAAATTCAAAAATGATGAAGATAGTAAACAAGCTCTAGTTCAAGTTTCTGCATTAAAAAATGAAACCGTTTTCAAAAATGGGATATACAAATTATTCTCACGCTGGCAGGAAGTCATGAATAATAATGGCAATCATTTTATTTAATAACGTTTATTGACAGTAGAAAAGAATTTGTATTTTGTTCAATTCCGAGAACAGACACAACTTTTCCGCTGACCTTATGTTATTGGGACTAGAATAGATCTTTTCGCATCCTTCACACAATGCATTACTTACTGGCTTCGTATCATCTTTGTAAGACAACAGGAATTACAATGCCAATATAACTACAATAGACCGAATTTAAAATACCAACATATATTAATGAGTAGTTTTTGTAAGCAGCAAGACATTTCCTTGAGAAAAAAAAACTGCAATAGGCGTTCCTCATATTTATTACTTAGCGGTACTCTATAAGTAAAATCGATCAGTCACGTATCACTTGGAATGAACCACGAAAAATTCGTCGTTACAAAGAAACCTTCTTATTGGACATATAGTATAACTTCAACAGATTCTACTTTGACAAATAAATTGCTTATCAGTTTAATTTATCTAAGCCAATCGAAGATTCATTAGAACGCTGAAAATAACCTGTTCAGTAGAATTTGGTAGCACTGCGGAATACGGTAAAAGCATGAAGGTGAAAATATGAACTTCACAAATGCAATATAGCACACCAATGGAGAAAAACACCTGCAAATAATCTTACGGGTACAAGGACACACGAAGGTCCATCGTAGCCTTTTAGTTACCATTTTATTTACCACGAACTAAGAATTGCTATGGAATGGAAATTTGAAAAAACGTACCCAAAAAATTATATGTAGAGGAGTTCTTGAAACATTGGTGGTGAGGAACAATATAATGACGATGACGAGACAAAGATAGCCGCCTAATTCTCCTAATAAATAGCATCCAAGTATTGTTTTGTACTGAAATTAATAATGAGAACGAATAAAGAAATGACAGCACGTTCACATAACATCTACAAAAACAACGAGTCGCACTCCGTCATTGCTAAAAAACAAATAAAACCTCGAAAGACTTCAAAAGAAATTAGCGGGAAAACTTTTCAACCTCTAAAAGTCGTCGCTCTCTTTATATAGAATGCGTCGTCATTCAACTACAATTCAAATGAGGATTAGAAGAACAAGGGAGTAAAAAGCTAATGTGAGAACCGTATTTTCTATTTAGAGTGATGTTTATTTCAGCTTAATCCTAAAATACGATTGGAAAGATGAGTTTGTAATTTCCTAATTTTTCTTCGCAAAATCGTCTCAGTGTGGAAATCGGAGTGCGGAGTTACTTAGACATAATTTAATGTGTTTTCTTAAGCTAAAACAATATATGATTTCTATTTATTTTAGCCTCTATTGCTGAGTGACCTGGAAAACTGACCGTTCGTTGTTCACTGAGCGCTGCTATTTCCTTCTCGTTCAATTGATATAAACCTAGTAGATGGTTATAATTGATTTTTGATATGCTAATGGTTTTATCGAGATAATCGATAAGCTCATCATAAACGACCCGATCTCGCCAATAGTAAACAGACAAGCAGATTAATGAGACCTGAAATGATTTCATTACAGTCGCCAGCCATGCTTTTCGATAATATATTCAATGACTTTCAAAGAAAGGTAATATTCTAGCTAGAAGACTCACCAACAAAGAAATACAAAGTATTAGAGAAGTAAATACAGCAATAGATTCTCTCCAGGATTGAGCCTGAAAGATATTCTTTCTAAAATCTCAAAACACAGTTACACGACAAAACACAAATGTGATTTTTTCACTTAAAAAATTTCAGAAAAAAAAATACTGACTCCTTTGAAAGTAACTTTATTTTGAATACAACTGCTTGTCGTTCGTGGTGGTAAAGCTGGACTGACGTTGTACATTTTAATAGTTTCTTAAGACAAATATGTAAAGTGAGTGTTACAAGAACAGGTCAATCACGGAAAAAGAAAACACGGATTAAAAGTGATCAGTGAAGAAGTAATTCTAAAAAGTACCGAACAGATGGAAATATGAGGAATTTTGAGGGTAAAAAATATTCACATTTGCTAACTAACACGCTACGACGTAACTACAATATTTTCACGAAATGATTTAGCATGATGAAAGAGATTTTCATTTGCCTCACAGTCAAATTTGAAGAATCCACATTTTAAATAACGTATTGAATTTGTGACAAAGTTGATTGAATGTAAGCATCGTATTTGGTGCTAGAAGATCGGGTCGGTATACGATATCGAACGCATTAAAGCTATAAAACAAAAAGATTCACACTTTGTTTTGAAGAATTGAAAAAAAAACCCTTTTGAACGATTATTATTTTGTATGTTTGTTAAAAAATTGCTTTGAAAAATCGGTTCACAAGCATGTCCTTGAATTAACGTCATAAAATGGTGTGGAGAAGTGAAATAACTACGGTGACTAGAGAAAAGAAAGTGCTATTGAATGACACTGAGAAATTACTACTGATGGTGAGTTAGTATGTCGGTGAAGAGTATTAGCTAATGATTTGCCTCTGAGTTTCCTGATCGCCTCCCAGTATGACGAATTCTTTACCCATTTACAATTCGTAGCACAACCAAAACTGGTTATTGGACTTATTGTAGGCACGAATTATGTGATACAAGATTTTAGCTGATTGTTTTTTTTTTTGGAACCACGACAAAGTATTTATCATATAATTCCTTATGTGAATTTTTATTAATATCAATAATCTAAATGAAAGTGAAAATTATGCACAAATGGACTAGTTGAAAAGATCTCAACTGTTGTCATTTTCCCTCACTAGAGCACTCGCGAGGTAGCTTTACATTGCTTATTTACGTTGATAACTTAATATAGAAGAGTATTACAAGCTTTCAAGTAATCTATTATTATTAAAAAAAACTGGCTTATAAAAAATAGATGGATATTAAAGAACGAAAGATAGCAAACATACTATATTTTTCAATTTTGCAATCGAGCACCTCAGTGTAGATAACCAGATTTTATTGAAACAAAAAAAGGATTTCAGATTTGTACAACACACAAACATCCTGAGACACCTCAGGCACTTCAAGTGTACTGAACATTTGACCACTGGAAAGAATAGTACTACTGCTGTACTTAATTAACTGCTTAGAACCATTTGGCATAGCATTGCTATGTACACTAAAAGTGTGTGTTCCCACTTCTAGAAAAAAAAACGAACAAAAATCACTAAAAATGTTATAAATTCATTAAGGCACCATTTGAGGAGGCAAATACTGGGAATGACAAAATGTGGTGTAGTCGAGAAAATAATAAACTATTGGTCGCTTGATTTTACCATTATTGAATGAATATGAAATAATGAATGAAAACATTTGAAGTTATCATATTTTTAGCAGTTTGGCTTCGTTGGAATGACTATCATCATAGAAGAAAACCAAATTCTGAAGTGAATCAATAGGAAGTGAACGGAGAGATAATTCGGGGAGATTTCCTTCATTACAATAGATAACGAATTTCAATTCAGAACTACTCATATCTGGCAACACAAACCATGAGGAAAAATTCATTAGATTCTCAATAGTAATAAAATCTATAGACGAGATCGACTGAAAGGTACGAAGAATAAAAATATAATATAAGGTAATGTTGACCAAGATGACAATGGTGGTCGCTACGATTTGGTGGAAAGATAAAGCGAAGGACGAGGCCAATCGATTCACGGTTACTGTAATTACGGACATGAACGATGGATGAATGGGTCGGTCAGTTGGCGAATCGCCATTAATGAATGAAAGAATAAAAACTTTATGAAGTTGGACAGAGTATGACACTGCATCGCTTTACGCTGACGAATATTTTGAATTTGATTTTCTTTCAAAAGAAAACTACTATAGCATTTGTGTGCTTTGCTTGTTACTTACGTAACGAGCCTTCAATAATATTTAAAAGGAAAGCAGCTACTTACAAAACTTAATTTTTCAGTTTAATGTTCCTCAGCCAATCCACAAATTTTATCGATACGCCAAAATCATCGAATATGACGAGTAAAAAGAAGAACACAAACTGAACAACAATAGAATTAATAGGTAGCATAAGGGCCAACTAACCTGACAATATTTGACTGACCGAAATTCGAAATCACATAAATTTCAGTAGTCATATTTTGAATAAAAGTTAAAATTAGGAAAAGAAGAGACATTACGGTTACAACAAATCAAGATGAAATATGGATTGTTCCTTTTTTTAATGAAAACAATGTAATTTGCATAGATATGAGCGTAGTTCATGAAGATTTACATGCGTTTGAAGCTTTATTGTAAGCGATTCAAAAGAGAAGAATCGGAAAATACGGAGGAAAACAAATCATACGGAAAGTATTCTGCTAGTGTGTGACCTAGTTAAAATTAAAATCGTATATTTTTTCCTAAATAAGTAAACTCTGAAAACAATGTTCACGTATGTCATAACTAAGTTTTCTTTGTGAATATTCCAAAATATCCTCCACGTGTACAACATAAAGAATATAAATTTGCAAATAAATTTCTTAGAATTGAGGTCAAAACAGACTGCTGACTTTGATGGAATCACGACAACACCGGCAACTGCTTGCCTCATCACCTATGCATTCCAGAACGTCTTCATATCTCGTAAAATTCGGTCGTATTGTACTGTACTGCTCGTTTCTTTTCAAACCGCTTCATTTTATGAATTTTAATGATCTTCATTTTATTTACAGACACCAATAATGCAAGAAAACAACAGTTTAGTTAGCAACAAACAAATCTGTCCTTTTTGTATTCTTGATTTTTCTTCTTCAGAAATGACATGAGGTTGATATATTCAAATAATCAACGTAGCCTTCTTCAGAACCGGAGCCAGTTTAAATTTGAATGCAACTCGTTCGACTAAACATCCTCAGATTCCCAACAAATTATATCATCAACTCAATGCTTAAGTACCCAACTGGCCATCTTTTCCACAAAACAAAACATCTAAACGTACTTCATGTACTAAACAAATATGCATTTTTTCAATAGAAATAAGAATTAATCCTAAATTTAATTAATTATTTTCAACTCATCAAATATACCACAACTGGAAAAATTAAAAAATTAAACTAGTGGGAAAATAAAGTGTAGCGCGCCAGGGTAGTCCTATGAGTTCATTTCTCTCTAGAAAATCGTTAAGTATCATGATCCCCTTCTGAGACCTTAATGACAAAATCAGACCATCGAGCTAGTGGTTCTCCTGCAGTGCGCTTGATGCCAAGTGGAATCCAATCACTTACAGCTTATGCCCATCGGTCATCATTCATGCACATCACGTGTCCGGCCCATCTTCGAAAGCTTGGCGTGCACGGCTGCGTCTCTTATTTTCGATCGTTGTCGTATATCACAACATCGTATTTCCTCTTTCACTTGTGTGATACGGGAAACGCCAAGCATCACCCTTTCGATTGAGAGCTGTATATGAAGAACGTTCATCCTGCTTCCGTAATGTCCAAGTTTCTAAAGCATACGTTAAAGCAGAAAGAACCGTCGTATAAAAAGATGGGTCCTAGCCTTGTCTTCTTTGTTCTATTAGCTACTTCTTCGATGCTCTTATATATACCCGGGCCGCTCGTTTTTTCCTCCTAAGCTCTGTTACTATCTCGTTACTATCTAGCTCATTTATTGTATTGATCTCACAAACTAGATACATATTGTTTAAGCATTCTGAGCTGTTACTTCCGTTGGAAGTAGGGCTTCATAAACGTATGTTCTCTTCATAAATATCGCCTTCTTCAGTTTAAATTTAAGCTCATTCATCCATAAGTACTGTAGAAGGCAGATATTTGTTTCGCTTGTTCGATGTTTTGTGTAATGAATAAAGTACCACTAATGAATCGGAAATGGTGAAGTTGCCGACAAATGATTTTCGATTTTTACTCTCATACCGCCATGTTCTAATTTTCGCATGATGCTTTCGATGAAGGCTGTGAAAAACTTTGGCAAAATAATATCGCTTTATCGAACTCCTCTTTTGAGGTTGATTATGGTGTCTTTCAAGTATGGGGTAATTTTGGTATTGAAACTCTTATATAGCTTACGTACACGACCGCTTCTGTCTCTACAGAATCAAAAGCTATCGTGGGTGTTTAATTAGCCGGTCATGTTCTCGCCGGTGTTCTCAATGACGATATCTTCCCAGAAGCTAGCGGAATGCATGCATA
>KN716206.1:372471-387772 GCA_000816705.1 Dictyocaulus viviparus | reverse complement strand
AAAGCTTGGCGTGCACGGCTGCGTCTCTTATTTTCGATCGTTGTTGGTTATCACAAAAACGTATTTCCTTTTTCACTTGTGTGATACGGGAAACGCCAAGCATTACCCTTTCGATTGAGAGCTGTATATGAAGAACGTTCATCCTGTTTCCGTAATGTCCAAGTTTCTGAAGCATACGTTAAAGCAGAAAGAACCGTCGTATAAAAAGGTGGGTCCTAGCCTTGTCTTCTTTGTTCTCTTCGCTACTTTTTCGATGCTCTTATATATTCCCGGGCCGCTCGTTTTTTTCCTCCTAAGCTCTGTTACTATCTCGTTACTATCTAGCTCATTTATTGTATTGATCTCACAACCTAGATACATATAGTTTAAGCATTCTGAGATGTTCCTTCCGTTGGAAGTAGGGCTTCATAAACGTATGATCTCTTCATAAATATCGCCTTCTTCAGTTTAAATTGAAGCTCATTCATCCATAAGTACTGTGGAAGGCAGATATTTGTTTCGCTTGTTCGATGTTTTGTGTAATGAATAAAGTACCACCAATGAAGCGGAAATGGTCAAGTTGTCGACAAATGATTTTCGATTTTTACTCTCATACCGCCATGTTCTAATTTTCGCATGATGCTTTCGATGAAGGCTGTGAAAAACTTTGGCAAAATAATATCGCTTTATCGAACTCCTCTTTTGAGGTTGATTATGGTGTCTTTCAAGTATGGGGTAATTTTGGTATTGAAACTCTTATATAGCTTACGTACACGACCGCTTCTGTCTCTACAGAATCAAAAGCTATCGTGGAGGTGTTTAATTAGCCGGTCATGTTTTCGCCGGTGTTCTCAATGACGATATCTTCCCAGAAGCTAGCGGAATGCATGCATAGAACGCAGATTGTTTTAATTTTGGAATTTCATTTTTTTGAGAACATCAGCTTTCACTTCTCGACGCGTGAAGAAAAGCTGGAGATAGGTTAAGAGTCCTTCTATAAAAACGACTAATGAATACTCTAAGTATTGTTAGATGCTCAAGAAACCTAAATACATAAAAAGAATCATCTCTCATAAACCCTCATATTGAAGAAGTATGAATCGATAATCATTAAAATTGAAATGGTTTTGAATGGATCGAGAAACCTAGAAGCAGTAGTGGCTCTAGTCTACGAAGTGATCCAGAACGCTTTGTGGATACAGCCCAATTTATATTTAGATGGCGAAATGCATATCCATTCAAAAGTGACGTGAAAGTGAAAATAAATATGAATGACGAAATTCGATGTTGTGGAAAAAGAACTGAAGCTCGGGGCAACTAGGATGTCAACAGAAAAATTGCTGAAAATGACAACATGTACACTCTACAAATATTAATATTAAGCCCGTTGTCAAAATTATTCAGTGAAATCACTGATCTTAAATGTTTGCTCTTCAGAGCGGTGAATAAGGTTTAAAAACAGACGAGTGCGATAGCGTCAAGGGTATATCACGATCGTATCTGCGTCTCCACCCATGCATGCTATTTCCAGTTTCCTCCTGCCTTTGTCTGTACCTGTTTTTGGCCGATTAACCAAACTGGAGACTTGCCGTCAACTCACCGCTAAGACATCGATGAGGCGCACGAAACCCGAAAGGAAGCTGGTAACAAGATGAGATCATATCAGTTGCCATCATTTATCGCATGAGATTTGAATGAATTTTCATAGAAAACTGCATAAAACTAATGCTATTAGCCCATTACACCGAAAATTCCATCTGCGTCTATATTTAAGCATTTCGATGTCTAAATTATGAAGATGAAAATCTCAAAACTTTTTACTATGCTCAGAAAATATTTTACAATAATAACATTCACAAATATATTTTTAAAAAATTGCAGGAACAATGCGAGTACGTGCAAATACAATACAAAACAAAAAGAATAAACAAAAATCACACTAATTAAATGCACATAACCTTTCAAAATCAAAAGGATTAAACGCACTAAGATGAATCAGTTGGAGTTTCCCATCTTCGCTTCGTGCTAAAACGAAATCACATCAGACATTAGGAACGACATCAAACATCCGTCAATAATATGTTCTGTCTACATATCTTCAAAACTCAAGCATTGTTAACGAGCTGAAATTCTATCAGATTTTACAGTTTGCCAGCTATTCAAAATTTGCATATAACGAATTGAAATCGTTCATTGGAAATACAGTGTAATCTAACAAATTTTACGAAAATGCACACAAAAAATTTTATAAAAGAATCAAATTGCATTAGACTTTGTCCAATTCAAATACTAGTTAAAATACGTTATGATAGATGACCTACGCGCTTTTTTAAAGCTTGATGCAAAAAGCAGATAAAAAAGTTCCCATGCGTAGTAGCAGATAGAAAGCCGTCTGAGATATGATTCATTGAAGCGATGTTAACAAATCAAAATCAATTGTTTGCAAAGTTGACTAGACATTAAGTCTTCGTTCTCCCTAATATAAAAAATTGAAGAGGATCTGCACAGCGATCAGCAATATACCAACGTTTACACTGGACACTGGATTGCGAGAACAATCCCAAACACAGACTAACCAATCTTCCATACGATCGACGTTAACATCACAGATGTATAGAAAAAATTAAAGTGCTAATCGATTTGAAAGGATTGTATACAATCTGAAGAATATCACTAAAAGAGGTGAAAATAATAGAATCAATACAGAAATCAAATGCACACTTGTTATTTTCGAACTAATTCCACCATCAACAATAACCTGGTACATAATTTACATATTGTTGTTTGATTGACAACGACAGGAAATGTTCATTATATATCTCAAGATGTGAGAATCAAAAAGGATTCAATCGAAAACACTAACTTAATGCTCATACAGCCCGAAATGACAACAACCAAATTAGAAGCATTTTCCTTTAGTAAAAGAATCATTTTATAAGCCACATGTAACGTACAAAATCGGTTTCGTCTTTTTTTCTGCAAAGATCACTATTTCGAGTAGTCTCTACGTTATAACTAGAGATGAAGAGCGTGGCAAGCGCAATGGTGGAGGTGCTGCTATGATATGCAGTACAGAATCTCTGGATCATGCCCTAGACTAACAAGACCACCATCCCTGCAAAGATCAGAGACGGTAAATTGCTAGCAGGAAAATCTAAGTCAGATAAACAGCATTGGCTTGGTAAAGAGTGGTTAACTTGAGTCATTACTCTGTAATCAGTTAGGCTGGAGTTCAAATACTTCCGCGAAGTCATGTTGAAAACGAATACATACATGTATCTCGCAACAGGGATGGATCAACATCAAATCTTACCTTGTCACACATCACGCCTAATAATCCATAATTTTTTAATAATCAAAAATCTACCGTATTATTCCTCTTTCATGGCCACCGCTATTTGCCTAGTACCACATTTCTATTCCACAACTACCCAAATATAAGGTCTATTCCTCTAACTAATCTTATTTATTTGTCATTACATTTTTCATATGTTTTCATGAGAGGAATTAACTACCATTTATTGAAATTAAGTTTGAAACAAATAATACGGATACCGAATCAAAGTCAGCATATTTCACTTATAACTGTTTAGTTTCCTCGGATCTCCCTCCGTAAGGAATCTGGAGTCGGCTACTTCTTATTCTAAGTGATGCAATCTTAGGTGGAAGAGTAGGGTAGAGGGTAAATCGCGAACCAAAACTACCGTGTAGTGATCTTAAAAGACGACCGGATTTAAGAGATAGACTCTCTGATTCTGCTGTGCTGCTTGACTCATACCTTTCGTATGCATATAGGTACACGTATGTAAGCGTGCGTACTTGTGCTTAGGTGTGTGCGAATTGTATCCCTCTCGTCGATTTAGCTAAAAGCATGCATAGAATGACAGGAAGTAAATGGAAGGCGGTTAGAAACCCAGCAAATGACCTCCAGTTCACTCATTGGGATACGTTGGCAAGCTGCTGATGAGTAAACCCAATTTTAAACCCTCGCCGAACAGCTCTGCCAGCTAGCTCTGGGAGCGATTGCAAAACAAATTGGAAAGTGGTCTTAATCCTCTTTTCCCAAACGAGCGCTTGGTTCGGCAGCGTAGGGTACGACAAGTATTTATTCATGTAAAAATCTCAAAGTTAAACTAAGCCAACAGAGAAGAACTGTTCATTGAAACATGTACTAACAGAGGAAATAGTGGTGTAGATGTACTCGCTAATGCGAACTTGGTCACGAACATCGATTTGCTTAGACAACTCACGACTCGAAATCATTCACATATTTTACAATTTGACGTTCAAAATCGAGAAGACCTAGTCCAACAGAAGCTCTGACAAATCTCATGGTGTACGCTCCTACATCAAACTAGGATGAAGATGAAATAGAAACATTCTATATAGACGAATAAGTTTCACATAGAAGAACACACATTCTATGAAGTGATTTTTAGCGATTTCAACGCTAAAGTTGGCCGTTAAAGAACGTTACAGTAGGATAAACAGACTTGAATGCAATTGTATTGAAATTGAATGCAACAAGTAGAGCGGCCAACAGAGTTTATCATGACGAACAAGATTATCTGTAGTAACACACACTTTTGAATGCCTTTATCCTTACGATGGACGTAGGAGTGTCTTAGTGAAAAGTACCAGAAGGAAATAGAACGTCATAGCAAATAGAAGAGCCTAACGAATGTCGCAGTTGTCCTAAAATTCTCCACGGGATACGACGATCGCTTTCTTCACGCCAAATTTTTCTTCACGCGTAAAAATAAGAAAGCTGAGATTTTTTAGAAAAGAAATCTCAAAACAAAGAGAAATTAGAAATTATACAGCTCTTTAGCTAGCTTTTGCAGAGATACTGTTATTAACAAGATTGACGAAAGATATGACCGGCTAATTAAGCTGCTTTTCTTAAACGTAAAAATGTCGAAAATTTGAGAATTACTAAGAAACGCTTATTTCCAAAAACTATTAAGCTCATACGCTATCAAGGAGCAACGAAAACTACAAGCAATTACCGACTAACGTCCTAACTTGAGATGCGCTGCAGAGAAGCGATGAAAGATTTTAAAGAAAGAAGAGCAGAACTGATGAGTGAAGCAGCTGAGAACGACAAAAAGCACTCGCTATGCCCGTCGATGCTTCACAAAACATAAGGCTAAGACGGCTGACTCTCAATTCCCGCACGGAACACTCATCTGTTCCAGAAAGGAAAATGAGAGACTCATCTACGATTAATAGTCGATCTCTTTGACAACTTCATTCGTCTGCCATTATTTGAAGAGAGGAAATACGATTATGTTGTTCCAAATGACCTCCCTTTCGGTGTCCGACATATTATTTCGTCGATAAGAAAATGTACAGCTCCCAGGCCAGATGAAATTAGACCAGAATATCTGAAGAATCTACCTCCAGTTCCCATGACAATACTGGCTCGACTCTTCACACGCTACCTGTCAGAATGAAAAGTTCCAAATCAGTAGAAAACTAGCAGGATCGTGATGCACAAAAACAGAGACGTTCACGATATTGCTAATTATCGCCCAATTTGCCTGTTTTCTGTCATCTATAAGCCTTTCACACGAGTCATCGAGCTTCAGATGAACAGCAACCGCATCAGCAAACAGGGTTTAACAAGATGGATCACATTCACATAATCACAAGATTTATAGAAGTATCACGAGTGTATAAAAAACCACTCTGTTTCACCATCGATCTTGATAAAGCTTTTAACTCTGTTTCCAATGACAAAAACTTTCTCATATATGTACCTTGGATGTTTAATAGATGTGGAAAACAACATGATGAAAAAATTAGACAAAAGAAAAGCAACAGCATTAATCGTATCCGATGTTCAGGCAAAAACCATATATTAACTACCAAAACTCTTCAACAGTCTTATCTCAAAACTGAGGCTCATAACACCTTGTCAGAATGTACATATCAGATCTTCAAAAGATACTCCGACTTCGGAAGACAGATAAACATACATCGATAGAGAAACACAAATAGATCTGTCACATAAGAAGAACTCAAGAAATGAAACAAAGAACAGTGAGCTGTTCTTATGAACGGTACGGACACTGTGGTGAATGAAAACCATTTGCCAGCAAGCATTTGCAGACTAATGCAAGTGAAGCGACCTTTAGAAGCGACCTCGCGTACATCACTATATCATAATATAACGACCATTGTCAAGAAGAATGTTCAAGTAAAAAATACGCAAATTCTGATGGGGTACGCACCTACAGTATCAACGAGCTATCCAAGTATCCTATTATTTGCATAAAACGACTTCAGTGGGGGTATTTTCTCTTTCACAAAAAAACGTCAAAACTGACCGACCACCTCTCTGTTTTACTAAAAGTGTTTCTAAAACAAGAGCAATACCACAAAGTTTTTTTTCTATAAAACACGATTTCCGGATAAAATGTTCTTGTAAGGGTCCAAATCAATGAAAATCCTGATATTAAATTAGGGATCACATCGAAATTATAAAATACATGTTAAAGCAGGGAACTTCTTATTTTCAGCTGCATACTTTTCATATGACGTTGATTCAAATTATCGCAACTTTTCTTCCTCACACCAATTTTTATACATCAGACAGTGATATTGCTTCGTTAAATCGACGTTTTGACTTTGATCCTAATGGATTTAGAATGGTAATGATGTTGCACAATATAAGTACAAAAGTATACGCTAAGAAAAGTGTTTCTTTATAGTAGATTATTCACAAAAATTATCACCGTGGATTAAAATTCCATTCAATTATATGTATTTTTCATATAAAAAACGTAGTTACATAAAAACATTTCACATTCTTTTTTATTTTGTAATCAGATTTTTACGTGTTGTGAGAAGTAGAAGCTGACAAATCTTTAGGTCCGTGAACGTAAATACTTGGCATTGAATTGTAGAAAAATATTCACTCGTAGTCAATCCTTGCCTAATTTCTAATCCGCTATTTCAGTAATCAGGGAAAGCCATGGCTCAGTGGTGGAGATGCTGCAGTGACAAGCCAGCACGAATTAGTTCGAAGCTGCCCCCCCCACAGACCTATAAAGCCAGCTATCCCTCCGGAGTCGGTGAATTGGTACCTGAGAAGTCTGGATAAGACGACTAGCACTGACTTGGTGAAGAGCGGTCAACTCAAGCCACTGATAGACCGGGTACGCATTCAGCAACCTCTACCATATCAGGTTGAATACGAATGCGTCGGCGCATCCAGTCACAAAAGATTGATCAATTGACCAACAACATAAACTACTTCATCTTATTATCTTATCTTATCTAAGCTACACCAGCAAAGTTTCGTCGCATACTAGTGTCACTACCATGAACGCAGAAGACCACCATTATGTACGACTCATGAAAAAGAAAAGAATGGAAGATTGTTCGGACAAGCGCTACGCGTGAAGACCCGCAAAACAACACAGAAATATTCATTGACATTCTACAAGTACTGAGAGTAAATAAAGAGTTGAATCGCACAACAGGCTAATTTAAGACAGGGAGAAACCCGATATTCAGCAAATAACTCTTTTTGTAGCAAATATTGCTATTTTTCACTCCATTCTAATCCTTCTGTCACATATCAGTACAATCAATATCATATCACTCTGATAGGATCAATCTACAAAAGCATAACTCCACTGCACCTCACTTAATTTCGCTCCTTTTGCTCTTCTGCTACTTTGCTCTTTCGCCTTCTGCCTTTTGTCCTTGACTTTGGACTTCGACTTAGTCCTGGACTTGGACTGTGACCTCTCTACATCAACACCTCATTCGACAACCCCTCGATATACCTCACTCTTCACTTCCTCTCAAAGAGGTTCATTTTCGTAGACACACTCTATATCGTATCACCATCGATACGTTAGTTTGTGTTTATATTGTATAGTTTTGATAAAAGTTTTTTCATAGAAGTTTGAGGTTCATCACCCAACTTTGGAATAAACTTTACGGCTACCGAGCCCAAGCCAATATACTCTTACTCCGAAAAACTAAGAAGCAAAAATTTGCTTACCACGTTAGAAAAAAACATATTTTCCCCATTTGTAAAAATTTTTCACATTTTGTATAAAATATGGTGGGGAAATAAAAATTTTGATTTCTAAGCAATAACATTTTCATACTTCAACATCTTTATATTTATATAAAACAGCTTCATATATTGAATTAAATCCTATAGTAATCCTAAGATATTACCTTTCTCACTGGCGAGCCAATTCCTATCATAATAATACTGATACATGTTACTAACTTCTTTCTTTGTATACTGTTTGGTTTCAATAGGTAGAAATGGCTGAAAATTTACATAGGTTTATAATTATGAATGCCAGAAAAGTAAAAAGCAATAGCAATACTGATAACAATTAACGATACTTCAATGCATTGGAATCCTTCTTCTCCAAACAATTCCAGTGGAGTGATCCTCGGCACCGTTATATGATCTCGTGCATTTGAGTGTTCCTTTTTGTCAGCCACCAACAAAATACAACCATTATTCTGAAAATAATACCGTAGCATAGAGCCACCAAAAAAAAATAAACTATAAGGATCTTGCCCAGTCTGAAGAGATTAAGCTTCTAAAGTGCACGACAAGTGTTAGTTCAGAAGGAGAAGCCTAAACCGCTAGAAATCATGAACACGTCAAAAAATAATAAATTGATTTTATTAAGATGAAATACAAATCATACATAAGTTCTGTCCGCTTTTTTGACCAAGGTTTTACCCCATAAAGAATTTGCGTCATCTATAGCGACGAATAGCTAAAAGCCAAACGTATTCAACAAAAATATTCAATAACAACTGGAAAAATCAGAAGTACAATGAGAATTCTTTCGTTCCTTCTGATATCATTCCATGAATTTTTTTTGTAAAACTGAGTAAGATTACTTTAAAAGCACCAGCACTCGATAATCTCTTCAATTCCCGAAACAGTCCACCAACACAGTCAGAGGCTAGTAAAGGTGTCGATATACCCTTTAAAATAAAAGCGTTATACGAAAAGGTAGACCGAAAAAGAAGAAACTTTAAAACAAGAAAATTGACGTTGTTCTACTGATTAACGTTATTTGTATTCAATTGCATATTACCAAAGTCTAGATTGTAGCTATAGAGTATCACATGTCAAAGATTTGTAATTTGAAGTGTGATAAATGTAGAACTAGTAAAGAACACAACAAATAGACTATTCTCTCAAAAAAAAGTTTTTTAAGTGCTTGATGCTGCTCAGATGTATTGGTAACAAGTGAAGAATGTCACTGTTAAATATGTTATTCACCAATGTTCACCAACAAATACTTTACTTTATACATGAGGATTTATTTAAATATGAATATCAAATAAATGCACTGGCGTAATCCAAATCCTTATGGAAATAGGCCACCCATGCATTTTCTTCATGATATCTTCTTCGTTTCCGAAGTGGTGTTCAAATGCGATTACAATATAAGACTTGAAATAACCAAACTGTTGCCGAATCGATATGCTTACTGCTTACTATCTTAAATTACTTTGGCACCAACCAATCGACACCAAAAATACGCAAGGCTCAATTTGCCCCAGGGCTGACTCGAATCTACTGACTCAAAATAAAGCCTTATATAGCGGCAATAATTACTGCAACACAATACTCGACAAGAACAGTTTGAAAACGATGGAAGTGTCACAACATGTGATACTTGTAAGGCAGTCAAATTCACAACCTTTCGTAACATATGATCAATTTCTCGACAGATCAATCGTGAAATAATTTGAGTTGTGAACTGGTATGCATTCGTCGTGATTACGCTACAATGACTTAACACGTTATGCTTCAAAACCACGGGAGGTGTAGTGTTTGTCTGACAATTATTCTCATAAGAAGGGTCAACGATAACTTTCTCATAAAAATTTCACAGCCTATGAAAAACTGCTCACACAGCAATATACAACACTAATCAATGAGATGTGGACTTTACTTCCAATATTCTTCAAAATTGCTGAATAATATTACTTTTGCAACATTCTCATTTATTCCAATCGTTTCTTTCACCGTATTAAGACATTATTTTCACATTGGTGAAAGACAGTACTCAAAATTTAAAATCTTCAAATCTCATAGTCATAATATGACTCTGCATTGCAATCCATAAGTTCAAAAAAAGTTATATCAGTAAAGCAGTAAAGGAAAAATACTAGTAGACTTGTGCATATAAAATAAAAAAGTATGCTATAAGAAAAACAAAGGTAACGTATCTATTTTCATTTAAGTTTACAAGTATATTTGTAAATATTGTGAAGAAAAACTTTTTAAACTACTATTAGTCAAAAAACCACGAATCCGTTAACATCTAAAAAACTTCAAGAAGCAAAAAAAGAAACGACGGTCACAAATTCGAACGTTATTGAAAACATGAAACACTTCCCAACCACAATAAAGCAACATTTCGTTGGAATAAATAATCACATTTATCGTCTATGTCTCCAAATTATTCAAGTGTATCAATTTCATTTCTAAAGAACAAGTTATAGACGAAAATTACGTCTCAAAGAATCTATCGCTACAGTAGATATAGTCACAAAGCATTGAAACATTAAGATTGAATATAGGATCTCAATACCATTTGTACTAACATCTATTGATTTGAACATAAAATTATAGTGAGACTTCGAAAATTTCAAGCAAAAAACAGACCTAAGGTATCTCTATGTATTTTCAAAAAAATCTTTGAAATATATGTGAAGTACCACAGGAATTAAACAAACATACTATCTCAACTAAATCTGTGATTGGTCTACCACTCGACAAGCGTTCATTGTTTGGCCACTCGAAATCGCGATCAGTTTGTAGCTTATTCAAATTTTGCCATACGTGTTGATTCTACAATTTTCAACTTAAAGTGAGACAAAAACACAATTTTAAACAACAATGTTAGTTCAAAAACAATGTGTGTACCTGTTCCTTGAAGCACTGAAGTATTGCTATGGCGTTCAATGGATCATTAATACGACCTTGCTTAAATGTTGACGTCTGAACTTCTCTTACTCTTCGCGTCAGATCCATTGCAGAAACACCGTAGTTTCAATACGAAGAAAAAAAACAAAACCATAGGATCAAAAAAAGAGATGAAACTTTGGATCAAGCTGGAGCAAAATTAAGGCACTTACCAGTACGAAGATGAACTATAACCATATTCTCAGCGTAAGCCATATGAACAGCTTGACATAAAGTTACCGACTTCCCTGTTCCAAAAGGACCCCATAAAACTAAACGCAGAGCTGGAAATGATTTCTGAGTTGCCAACATGTAAGAAGAAACCTAAAAGGCGATATTGCCACATTGTTTTAACAGCCTTCCAATAACATGTGATTTCTGGCTAGAATTCAGTTTAAAAAATCAATTTATTCCTGTTCGCAATTATTCTACTGTCGCTGCTACTTAAAATAATAAAATAACATCAGATTATTTTTATTGTGATTAACCTGCCTCGATTAATGGCTCTCTAACCATAACAACCAGCTCTCCCAAAACATTAGATTGCTTAATAAGATTTGATGGTAACAATCGTTCGTATCCCAAAGTCTGTACTGCGTGTTGGGAGATTTCATAAAGAAGTCCAATATCAGACGACGAAAAATCACGCTACAATTAGCATCAATGATTAGTAATAACTTCAAAAGAAAAATTCACTCATACTTATGATTTGGAATAGCAAATTTACCGTAACGCAAAACTTTTCTTTTCGTCCGCTAACGTAGACATCACGAAAACTAACATACTGTTTGACATTATATCAAAGTTTTCTTACCAAATTCTAAGCAATAATTATTTCAATAAATTGAATAAATATTTATCTGAACCTACATATCTATCAAACCTAGTCTTTATTGCAACGTCTAAAAAAATATCTTGGCCTGCCATTCATTTCAGCCTTACAACAAACTTATCACTTATCTATCCGGGTTAATGTAAAAATAAAGTTGAAAAAAAAACACTGACAGAGTTAATAATGATCCAGACTAAAAATAACCTACGGGAGATGTGCAACGTGTCATGTAAAACCGAATTGGTCTTAACTTTCCTAAACAAATATTGATTAGCCCACCATCTCTAGCACAAAACGATTTAATAACTCACCCATATTACCCGTAAGACAAACGAAAATTTGCCGTAAGTATCCAGTTTTCATTATTCAATTGAGCAGTCTTTAGAACGCAAATCAACTTTTCCATGAATAAATAAGATCGAAATTCAAATTTTTCAATTTTAAAATAAGAAAGAATACACGAATGATACGAATAACAACGATCATTGCAATGATGCAAAACTTAACAAAATATTGCATGCTTAGTGGTTTAATGATATAAATAGACAGAAAAAACAAGTGATAAAAATTTCGATAATTTTAAAAAGCATGTGAACTAATAAAAAGGAGACGATTATACTACGAGTGTTCATTCTTTTACAACAGCATAATTTAATTCGCCCGAGTTTTCGTATTCTGCCATATCAAGTGCAACCTCGCAGCTCTCACGAACTATTTGCTAAAACATTGGAAATTTTAATGCAATAAAATTTCTATAGCACACACAATAAATTACATAACACGTGGTAGCAATTACACAATTACTAGCCTCAACATCATCAATGTAATTTTGTAATATCGTGATGCACTCAGTGGTAGCTATAGCTCCTAGAGCCTCTGCACATTCATGACGGACCATAGAGTTCTAAATTAAGCAATCGCTGAGAGTTTATTTAGAGCTTTATTGGTACCTTGAAAACCATTGGAATTTGACCAAAACAAAATTTGAATCCATTAATATGACCAAATTTTGAACCTCAGATGAAAGGGACAATCGACTTTTAAGTGCATCTATAGCAATCGGTGATTGTACTTGACCCAAGACGTAGGCAACTTCATGCCGAAGCAAGGCGCTATCCTCACAGTAAAGACCTATTTAAAAAAGACAAGTGAGCGAAAATTTTAGAAAGAAGGCTAATTTTGATATATTTATATCTGGCTACGAACCTTGAGACAAAGCCTTGACCGAAGCGTCAGTTTTGATATTTCGCAGCTTAAACATGGCGCGATAACGATCCCAAAGTGATTTTGAATCGTCTGTAAGAATACATCTAAGCACATTAACATCATCCTCAGACGCTGTACAGGTTGGATCTAAAACAGAAAAGTATGAATACAGGAAAACAACAAATAACAAATGTATATGAAAACGAAGGAACTTTCAATGCACCAATGCTACGATACGGGCTCTCTGTCTTATCATCATTCTCCTTTATCCATGTCAACCTCTGCAACGCCAGCTCACATGTTTCTGCTATCTCCGGACATGAATCCTGCAACATAATTTTCATTTGAGCAGAATACCTGCACTGAATTACAACACGTGATGAATGATGATAGTCAAACAAAAAACTACTTTTGCATATTCCTGAAGAACGTTCTTCGCTGCTTCGTCCCCTATTGCACCAAGAGCTTCTCCAGCCTCGTGACGAACAATCGGCTCTGAGTTCATCAGACTAGTGGCACGTTCCCAATGAGCGTTTATCAAAACAAACCTTGTCTGTGATCTTTCAATAAATCAATAAGGATTGGAACAGCAGACTTATTTTGCATCTGACCAAGGCAATATGCGAGTTCATGCTTGAGCAACGTTGAATTATCTTGCAAGCATTTAGAAATCCACTTCACCGACAAATTACAGCCAATATTTCGAAGATTAAATAGAGCTCGAAACCTGGATTTCAATGGTAACCTAAAAATTAAAATTTGTTACCATGGGACAAACGAAAGACAAAAAATTTACTAGTGAGATTAATACCTGGTATCATTTAACAAAGACCCTAGTCGGTCAACCTGTTCTGAGCGAAACTGCCATGCATCAGTTGTTCCTAACATCAACACAGATCTCGTGTAAATAAATGCAACAAGGCAAAGAATTGCAAGGCTTTCGACAAGGCACGAGATGTAAGGCTATGAGGATTTTACTGTAATTACGGAAACATTATACTGTCACGACTATGTATGGAATTGCCGCGATGTAATACCTATTTGTTTTGCGATAGGGTATGTCCAGAATTATAAAATTAGAAGTCTTTGACCAATTTGGATATATTGTTTGTAAAGATGGAATAGAATTTTATGATGTGTTCAAGGCTGTTGTATCAAACCAGAATGTTAAACGAGATCAGTTGGTACTGATACATATCCAGACATTCTATTATATTTGAATGTTCAAGCTTTTCTTACTTCATGTTGTTTGACCCACCAACCATCGGCAATGGTTGATTTGTTTCAAAAACAACTCAGTTGGAAATCGAGAAGCAGAGTTAGTCACACTAAACCTAGGACCACAGGCGCTATTCCAACCCGCATCTACAGATGTACGGCCTGGTCTACTATTGATCGCACTATCGGGGTCCTCTTCTTGCCACCCTTCAATCCTTCACTTACTTCTAAGAAGGTATCTTCTCAATACTCGCCCGTTAACGGATGCATTGCCGATATCGGCACTACATCAATTGAAGCTGATAATTAAGGAATAACACGATATATAGATATAATTCTCGCAGTATTTTTGTAGCTCTTTACCATTAGGTTAGGGTGCTCTTCATTTTATTGTTGCACATGATTGGTTAATTAGTGGTATTTGCGTTTACGACGGATTTAGCACTTTTGTTATATTTACCTTAGATGTAACCTTTAAGTAAGCTGTTACTGTTGTAGCTGCTCACATTCACCTGGATCACCTTGTAGAACATCAACGGCATCGAGTGAGTACCATTAAAGTTTCCATTTCTACCTATTGTGCACCAGGGTAGTTCAATGAGTTCTTTTTAGTCTACGGACTCATCATAAACACATTTTAGGATCTTTGTAAAGAGGTCGCACCATCGGCCTGATGGTATTCCTGCAGTTCGTTTGATGTCCATGAAATCTAGTCATACACAGTTCTTCTCCATTGGTCATCATTCATGCGCACTACTTGCCCGGCCCACTTAATCTTCGAAAGCTTGGCGTGTACGGCTGCGTCTCTGATTTTCATCGTTAAAGCAGGTCAAAACTTCGTATTCCCTAGTTCACTTTTGTGGTACAGAAACCATTTATTTATTCATTGACCATCCATTTAACGAAGCGTTGTATTGCGCTCAGTCAACAATCGCCCTGCTTTTGTAATGTCCAAGTTTCTGAAGCATACGTCATAGCAGGAAGAACCATCGTGTTGAAAAGGTAGGCTCGAGGTTTTCTTTTTTTTTTTTCTTTGCTTCGTCTTTTGTGCTCTTTTGTATTTCCCATGTTGCCCGCTTTCTTCTGTTTTA
>KN716206.1:335509-365491 GCA_000816705.1 Dictyocaulus viviparus | reverse complement strand
TATATATATATATATATATATATATATATATATAGAGCTGACTGAATGAAGCAAAAACCAGTGTTACCTCAAGGTTGCAAATTTCACCGCCATTAAATTGCTTCGTTTCACCCGGCTTGTCTGGCCAGTACGGTGAACATTTATTTTTACCCTAAAAATATTATGCTCTTTACTATTAGGGGAGATTAGAATCGTATACTAAGCCGTATATATTAAGCGTATAATACTATGTGTTGCAGTTAAGTTTTTCGTGTTGTAATGATTTCATACAACTGCAATACCATGTATGTTCTCTAGAAAAATTGGATTAAATCCTTGAAAAAATGTTGGTTATACCGTTTCGATGCAGCTGCAAAGCATAATGATTGTTTCCGCTTCTTCTTGTAATATCATTTGCCAAAACTCGTTTATAGTCCCGTCAAGTGGTCCCTAACAAAAAGGGCATTAAATCAAATATGACTTTGAGTTTTTTTCGTGAGAAATGCAACATGGACAGCTATCTCGCTTTGAACTATTGTTCCATGCAATTTTTGAAAACTGTATAAAAATTCATTTCATGATGATTTTTGAGGCATGACGGCGAAATACACTCCAACTCAGAAACACAAAGCGAAGGCAATGAATAACCCGATGTAGTCATCATTTGCAATTGTTTACGACTCCAACATTACTGGATGTTGTTTTTGAGTGTTGATCTTTTACAAACACAAATATCGTTAGTAGAAGGTAAGGTTTGGTCAGTCAGTAAGATATCAGAATCGATACACTCATTAAACACATTGCAACATCGAACTTTCACGTAATCAAAATCACTTTGAAACAGAAAACTAGGTGTCGCATCTAAATTAATTAGGCAAAACGCTTCTTATCTTGATTTTCGCTGCATAAGTGAAGTCCGTGCTGAACTAGATTGAACCTAAGCACAGGAATAAGATAATTTCAACGCACAATACACAATAGCATCAGAATGTCCATAGAGGATCTTCTGATGAATGTCTAGAGAATCAAGCGCGATGCCGTCGGAATGGCCAAAACAAGAAGACACCAGCGTTCATGATATTATTGAAGAAGTGCTCCTCAAAGTATGAAAAAGTAGAGATGTCGGTGTTGCTCTGGTATTGACTAATTTAGCCATGGTCATTATGGCCAATTCTTGCTTATACCCTCTATTCCACCGATAATGAACCACCACTCGGTATAGTGATGAAAACCCACATTACTTATCATTTTAACCACTTTAATGGGATAAAGATATAAGAGCATACTAGCCTTCCATCCAGAATTCATTCTCCTTCTACTTCAATCCTTCAACCACACCTCACTTCATTTCCTCTCATTAGAGAACTGTTTGCCTTTGCTCTTAGAAACGCTCTCTGATTCGTATCGCCATCAATGCAAAATTTTGTATTCTTGCTCTATTTATAATAAATATTTGTTATTCAAATTTGAGGTGCATCATCCAACTTTAGGATAATCATACGGCTACCAACCCCGAGTCAACATGGTCAGAAACATCAATTTTTTGAGAAAACCAAAGATGTAAATTGGATGTAGTCAATGAAGGATCTAAGGACAAGAAAATTATTCTCTATTCAATTATCGGGAGACGTAGTGCAGTACCATCTTCGACTATCTTTATCGTCCAACTTCCAACATTAGACTACGATGAAGATAAAATTGAAGCGTTCTGTAGCGAATTGGAGAATTTCAACGAAGAAGATCACGCATTCTACTGGCTCGTAGCAAATTTTTAAGGCATGATTGGCTGCAGAAGAACGCTTGCAGAACGTGACATCGGAACCCAGCAACACGAGAATTAAATGGAAGCAGCACCTGTCAGGGTCCATAATAACGAACAAAATGATACATGGTGAACACCAATTTCGAAAGTCCTCAACGCAATGATGAACGTAGGGGTTTCTTAATAGAACGTACTACACCTAGTCAGAACACATAGTAAATGAAAGATTTTAGATTGCTTCTAGGGTTCTTTACAAATATGGATTATTGCCCATTCAGAGCACGATCTTCCCTTATATGTATAAAAGAAAAAACCTCGTTTTTCAAAAACGATATCTCATAACTAAAATGAACTGGAATTTATACAGCTCCTTAGGTAGCTTTTGTGAATATATTGCCATTGAAAGCATCGAAAAGAAGCGCGACCGACTAGTTAAGGAACTTCACGAGCGCGCGAAGAATGCTGAACGCATAACGATTAATAAGGGACGTTTGTCGCGAGTAACTCTCAAGCTTAATTGTATTCTTTGTAATTAGCTAGTCATAAATTATACAATTGTAGCCTAATTAAGGACTGATTATCTACTATGTTCATTCGGATGATTCAAATACCCACATCAGTATTTTTATATACGCAAGGATCTGTCGGATGCGTTATTCTAAAATTCCTTTTTCTCACAATTCAATCCAATGCCGAAGATTTTAAGACGATTACAAGACCCCTGTATCAGACAACGAGATAGAGATAAGTTGCAGGAAATTACCAACTGGCGCCCGAAATCGCGAAAATCTGCGAAAAATCGACAAATAAGACGTCAAGCATAGAGAAGTAGGAGTAATGAATAAAGAAAAAAAACTAAACCACTGTAGAAACAAAACACTTAGTGCTTGTAGAAGAGCTATGGAAAATAGTCTACGATTCATATCCGGATCTCCGTAATAGAACCGTATACCTCGATGATAAAAAAAGAAGCAAAAATAATTTGTTATCAAAAAGTCGTACAGTCCATAGATAAAATCAAGCTAGGACATTTGAGGTATTTATGTGCCAGTCGTCATTAGTAGACTGACTCAACCCTTTGCACGCTACCTAATGAAAAATTATCTGTTAATAAAAGATTAGATTATAAGATTGGTAGTAGATTAGATGAAGTACAATTGTGCGAATAAGCAGAAGAGTCGAAGGGGCTAAGAATGACAGATGATCCATACAGTTATGAGGAATTTAAATGACTAGTCAGTCTTATCTTCAACGATTTCGAAAGATTTTTCAATTCTCCCGAGACAAAAGAGGTCACGTCATTCATGTCATTCAGCTTCACTAGCGAAAATTCCACAACCAAATTATCATCACTGTACAAGGAATGGTCAGGTAAAGTATTCATATATAATTGCTCACACTTTTGAGATCATGCGAAAACCGGCTTGGGAATATGCAAAGAAATTTGCCTCAAGTCAGTTATCAAGAAAAAGATGTTCATGAAAAACTTGTACGTTGTTGATGCCCCACTTACGCTCAACTCAAGTCATGTCTTGGAATGCTAAAGCCATTTTTTATCAGATTTTGTGAAGCTGGCAAACATAAAAGAATATCAAGGATGTTCTCTGTAATTCTACAGAAACAATCTCTGTATTCCTGCATCATCAGTGTTGTAATGCTGGTAACTTGTAGTATCGTGTATTCATGGCTTATGAAAAAAAAACCAAACGGAATGATGTTTTACATAGGGCAAAACACGCGGTAAAATTGTAGTCCGACTAATATGTTTGTGTCTTATTGAGCTCACAGAGCACATCATCGCTTATGAAACACTACCTCTATAGCGAAATAGTGTTGTGCAGACAAATTTGAGTTTGATGTCAAGCTGTCTTCAATCGCCAAAGAATCGGTTTTGGTTCCATTCTGTTCAACTTCACTCAGCTTAGTCCAATTCGATGCCAGTTCGACTCTCTTCAATCAAATTCGGCTCAACTATTTCGACTTCGACTACATTCAACCCTACTCATCACAGACACACACCTTCGTCAGCAGGCCTCTTGGTATTATTATTTATTATCTATTTCTTAACCAACTTATTTGATTTATTGTTTTATTCCATTACAACTAATTTGTTTCAATACGAAGCAGATGTAGCGAAGATGAGAAAGTATGCAGAAATACAGGTTTTTTTTCCACACCATGGTTCTTCCTGCCTTAAACCATGACTCGACGTCTCGAAATCAGTGAGAAAGATCACTGGCAGCGATCTAATGCTCTATCAAAATTGTGGTGTTCGGCGTTTTCTGAATCACGCAAGTGCGAAAAAATCCCAAGTGCCAATCTACACCAGCGATTAACGACCAAAGACGCGCTGTCCCTAAACTGTCGAGAGATTGCGAGCTGACGCATGATGCATGTGAGTGATGACAGTTGAACACGGACCGCAAGCGATTGGGTTTTACTGATTTTCAAACGTACTGCAGGAAGATCATTAGCCTATGGTTACACGAATTTGTCATGACAAAAGTGATTTTTATGCACCGCAAACAGAATATGTCAGACTACACTTGCGTGTGATAAGAATTAAAAGTCTCATTCGTGACCACTCGACTTTGTCGATGACAAAAACGAAACCAGGATAATCTTTTCTACCATCCATCTGTTTTTCATCATTTGCAAGTAGAGATCTTGTCTTAGATATTGATAAGATTTCACGATTAATAAGAACTATATGGTTGGTTGGTGGTTGGTTAATTATAATTAATAGGAGCTGCAACGTTACAATATAGCAAGCTGAAATATTTCAACTGAATTTGGTCACATTTGTTATGCATTACAAATGTATTGTCTTTATAGACAATGACAGAACAATTTTTTATGTATTTGTTGCTTCACATATGTTGCAAATCAAGGAAAGCTTTAAAAATTGATTCCACCTGAGTTAGAATAAAACGCTTCTCGGATAGCGGAGTGGCAACGTAGTTAGCATGGATATAATCTGTAGCAGCAGTGTGCCATTTTAGAACGACACGATTTTGGTCCTGACACGGCACGTCTTGATATCTGCAATGGGTTGTTAGCTATCTGTTGTTCTAACATACAATCTCCGCATTTTCCACTGAAAACACTGCAACAATTCGGCTCAAGAAATCACATTGTTCTTATCACTTATTTTTTCTTTTATGTCATAGAAATGACTTTCGGAATAGAATACTGTCACGTATTACTGGATTGGCGGAGCAGTGGTGCAATGATGGTGTCACAGCAACAAGCAGATCACTCACAGGTTCGCGGCCGTCCCTCCCACTCCCTTAATCTGCGATAGCTAGGAAGCCTATCATCCCTCGGTATAGTATTAAGGGAAATCTGGGTAAGCTCAACAACATTGAATTGGTGAAGACTGGTTAATCACTATATAGCCCACGTTCGCATTCAAGCATCTCCACGACGTCACGTTAAACGTAAATATGTATTCGCATTCCCTTTAAAAAAAAATTGATCAACGGCAAAGTTTATATTATCTTACTACTGCACCACTTATCCTGACGGTTTTCCCCACAATTCAAGTATAATTTAGTTCATATTTCTGCTGCATTTTAACGATTGCAATCTCATATGTAAAAAGCAGCATTGTTTTTACATGCTTCAGTTCTGAAAACTCAAACTCGGTGTATAGAGAGAAAAAAAACTTGAGACATTAATTATGTGGAAAACCAAACTTCTACCCATTGATACCAGTTTGAATATCGAAGCATTCTAGATGATAACTTCATTATCATATTGATATGAGTATTTCCATATTTATTCCATACATGAATAATATCAACATTTCAGTGCTATCCTCTTCATCAGAACTATTTCTACCCAAGATCTATAGGAATTTTAAACTATGATGAAGGAACTTATAAACTTTTCCGTTATTTTGAGTATTAGAGTTGAGCAACGCACGAATGAGTTTTCCAACCAAGATTCAGTATTCTACACAAGTTGACTGATGCCCAAACGTCCTATTAAAATCTATTAGAGTCCAAGGAGCTTGAAAAACGGATGCTACACCAATTGACTAAAAATCGAAAATTTTTGTCTCGAATTATCCACAGTCTCATTCCTAGTAACTAGAAATTTTCTTGATGATACTGTGACGTGCGATGGTAAAGTGACTTCATAAGGTGAACATTGTCAACCTCTCCAGTAATTTCAACCGAAATGTAGCTTTGCAGCGCTCCTTAAAGCCACACAAAAAAAAACGTTGGATGAGTATTTGGTGGACTGTTTCTGGTTGACGCCTCAATAGGTTTATGAAAACCAGCGAACTGATTCCGGCGGAAAAGTATATGTCTGGTAACAAAAAGTGTAAATACTCAAATTTTTGTGCAAAATATATTGAAACCTAGCCGGATGTAACAGCAGGATTTAACAATGTCATCGCCGACATTGTTACAGAAGCTGCACAGTTCCACTAGACGGAATCCACTTTATTCATTTTAGTCTTTAATAGAAAAAAACCATCCTGATTATTTCTCATATCAATAGAGTTTATCGTAGCAATGTTTGAACAGCCTAACACACTGGTATTGAATGGTCAGTGATGGTCAGTGCACATCTGATGATAAACCTAGATACTAAGCGCTTTCTGCTTGATAATAAGAAACTATAAAGGTTTCAATCCACACCTATTTCTTCCTAATTCATGATTTGCCTTGAACGCATCGAAAGTCATTTCTGGTAATGTGTACCGAGCAAGACTACGGTATTCTTGTCTCAACGCTTCCACGCCCATATCTAACGCTCTTTGAACCCAATTTTGAACCTGCAATAAAAAAGTGAAAAAAACGTAGAAACAATAAATATGTCACATATATTCCTTTTTTAAGACTCATGCCTAGCACTCCTAACTGATTCTTAGAGGATTCATCACATCTGTCCGGCTCTTTTTTTCTTTATCTTCTTATTGAATGCCGTTACGTTAAGTCCTATTGCATTGTCATGGGTGGTTCGCTACTTACTGCTACATTCTACTACGACAGATGGATGCACCAACCGGTTCTACAGCATGGATTCTTCTCAAACATTTTTAAAGCAATATTTTTTTTTATGGATGGCTGTTTTTTTCTTTATAAACTCATAATTCATTACTTTCTTGATTTTGTTCTCAGGTTTGTAGAAGTTATGGCATTAAAATTCACTCAGTCTAGTAAAGTGTAGATAGCAAAAGATGTTGCTATAAATCTTCTGTTATTGTTCCTTTCACCACAACTATTATAAAAAAGAAGGAAAGTTTACCAATAAAGTGACTCTTTCCAACTGAATACTGCAAAACTATTCTAATAACATTCAAAATAGAAAAGTAGCAGTACTGCAAATATACTTTCAACGTTATTTGAAGCTTGGTTTGAAAACCGACTACGTGCATGATATGATCAGGTATGATTCAATATTGTTCAGCAAGCAATACCAACTATTTGATTGTCTTCTTTTTCATTTCCACTAAATAGAATCCACGATGTGCTTAACAGATAAAAACGATGGCACTAACATTATGAGATGCTGAGCAATGTTCCTGACTGTGCACATTATGCATTCATAGCATTTTGGCATTTGTTAATCTTCACACAACAGCTTAAAAAAGTAAGGAAAAAGAAAAAGGAAAAAAGGAAAAAAGTACAGAGGAAACTGTTCGTAACAAATGATGGTGATCAATGAGGTAGCAAATAATTAATTTTAGATTTTACATTTAACAGTTCTCAGACAATTATGGAAACCCACCGTCCTCATACCACTGGTCACTTGTTGAGCAGCTTGTGGTTGTTGTTGTTGTTGCTGTTGTTGCTGTTGATTGCGAGCTCCAGTTTCTTGGGCACCATTAGACTCTGCACTGGTTTTGGCTCCTGTCACTTGTTGAGCATTTTTCTGTTGTGGCGTAGCCGCTCCTGGAGTTGCTTGAGTTTCTTGCAAATCGGGCCCTTTGGCAGCTGTCACCATTGCCGTTTCGCCTCCGATTGTTTTCGTCTAAATATACAAATGATAATTAGTAGCAACAATGGAAGTGGTGGAGGTGGTGCAGTGACACACCTGCCCAAATTAGTTTGCGGCCGCCACCCCCTGGTCTACCAAGCCCGCCATCCTTCCAGGGTTAGTCAATTGGTACCAGAGAACTGGATAAGATAACCAGCAGTGACTGATGAACAGTGGTCAATTTAAGTCAGTGTATAGACCAAGCACATATTCAACCACCTCCACGATGTTGCGTTGAACACGAATGCGTTAGCGCATCCCGCCACGCATCTCATTGCCAACGATTATTTTATTTTAAAAGTGATCTTATGAATTTGTGTTATATTTAGATAATTTCGTTCCCTTGCATGTAGTATTCTTATCCATTATAAAGTAATCTCACATTCTATACGGTAGCTATCAAAAACAAGAGCACCGTAACGAGAAGGTTAGCATTCGATCATTTCCTTCAACTAATGCAAAAACGCTTTGGAAAGCGAACGAATAGCTTCCTATGGTTGCGCCTTGCAATTTTATCTTTAATATATCGCCGCATACTGGATTTTTCATTTGATTAACGACATCATACATTAAAAAACGAAAAATTATGCACGACACCTTTTATTTATTGGAAGAATGGAAGAATCCTTCACATTTTATGTACCACACAGCATAAATGCAAGAGGTGAGCTTACCAGATCAAGCATATTAGTTTATTCAATTTTATTTATATTGTAGAGATGCCCTGAATAATTTTAGGGTGTGTCTCGACATTTTCGTAAAGAGCATCATAAGTAAAAATTTTGTGTAAGATCGATCACTGTTTTCCACGACTATCACATCAAAAGTCTTAAAAACCTAAAGGAAGCTTATAACTGCACTTATCCTTATCATATATATTTAAATCATATTCACCATCTTACCATCTTTATACCATATTTACCATATATACAATACCATCGACGATGAAGAAACCCACATCGAAGTTTAATCAGTGAAAACAACGGCAGCAAAAGCTCTGTTTTACAGTAATTATTAGCAGCTGGTAGCGGCATATTCTTCCCACTGCTTAATCAAGTGGTTCAAGTATATAACTGTTTACCAAGTAAGTAATGCTGATCTTCCAAGATTTTTTTGGTACCAATTTACCGAGCCCTGTGAGATGGCTGCTTTTTTGCTAATGGGGCGACCGCAAACCTAGGTAAATTAACACGGGTTTGCTAATTCCATGACACAATCGCTGTGCCAAACGAATATAGCATTCACCCACTATTTATTCTTTTCATGAAGCGTTGTTGAACGAAGAATTATGCATTAGGTTCTACTGCTAACTACGATGGAAACAAACAAGACCGCTAAGAGACGATCAAATTCCGGATTGAACAGAAAGTTATTGGAAACAGAGAAATACGACATGCTATTCAAACTAATTCTTACATTGGGCCTATAGCATCGGATCGTTTCTTCTTACAACGACAGTAACACGTTTTTTGACGCCGCTACTTGTATTGTTTTTCATTTCATTGCCTTGAGAAAGACGAGAAGCAAGGAAAAAGAATGAAATTGACGAAACTTTTGTTACGGAGCGGATTTCCATGTGCGATATTTAAGTTGGAAGTTGAACAAACAAAGAATTGCTGTATGAATTATATGAGAACCGCATCGAGGATCATCAACATCCGTTGATAATACCATATGTTCCTCCTCCAAATTTTTATCAACTACGAGAATATGTTTGGCATTGTCGAAAATATTATGGTCCCATCAACCCTCGTCGACAAAGGTGCACATCCGCCCTACATATGACACTAGTATCCAACACCCTGACTGCTATCCAAATAGCAAAACGAATATACAGGTTCTTGTTCGAAACCTTAAAATATCCGCACTCTATCTTTTGAGCCGTTTACTGTCGCAGTGGAAAGAATTGTGAAGTCAAACCATTGGTATTAAGAAAAGATCTCACCAAAGCCAAATCTTACCTTACCTTTTATGAAACGCCAACGTCAGTGCGACAAATTGAACCACTTGATGCGTTAAACACGAATGTATAAGCAAATTCCATAACATCTTTGCAATACTAAAGTTTTTCTAATTCGTTAGAATCTGCTAATTTGCAATGCATAACTATTTAACTTGATATTATACAGTATAGTAAGACAATTTGAAAATTAAGGTTGATGTGATTGAATAAAATTCCATGTTTAAACATATATATATATATATATTGTTCACCGCCTCAATGTGACTGTGAGGTTTTCGTAGGTTCTCTATTTTGATATGGAAACTAAGCCAAAAGTAAACCTTCGAAGGAGGCACATCACTTTTCCATAAAGGCAGGTGACTCCCTGTGTTAGAAACCATAAAAAACACTTAAGCAAGGTCATCCAGGAAACTAGAGCTACACTAATAAAACTTTGGTTTCAGTACCTCCCACAATAGACTCTGCATCTTTGAAGTGGGGCGGTAAGACAACCGCTGAGAGACCGTTTATTCTCAGGTGGGGTCAATCGTGAAGTCGGAGCCGGACCTAACGAACACGTCCACAATACGCCAAGAAGACTGTTGCTTTGCATATACAGTCTCTTCGGATACCGTCTCTCATCTCTGTGCTTACTTGAAGTTTCAAAACGCAAAAAATTCCACGTAATAGGTTTACGAGCGGCCAAAAGCAGAAAAATCGACATAAGACAACTCAACAAAGCGACACTTGTTATTTGCTCGTCGATTCTTATAAGATCATCTCATTTAGCCATAGCTATTTACCGTCTCCAACTACGCAACTACGGTGTCATAACAAAACAATCGTCAATTGCTATTCACCAACAGGTGAAGCAGATGAGAACGAATTACACGTAACGAATTTGTTCAAAGTTATCCGAAACGAAGAAAACTCTAACAACTAACAAAATTCTTGTCAGAGGGCTCAACGCGAGAAGGGGAACGATGAACTAAAAACATTATAAAATGGGAAAGTTGGGATCCAGAGATCGAAATGAAAGTGAAGAACAGCTTGCGGCACTCTTGTCCACTGCGTTCCATGGGAATTCATTCTTTGTGAAGACAAAACACTACCGATAGAAAAGGAAGTAGCCAAACGGAACGACCCACGCGTAAATCGACCATGTGCTCACTAACAAAAGATGGTGTTTTCTCAATACGTCGGTACGCCATCGTTCTACAGTGGATCTGACCACGTTCTTCTCCGTGCAAAGATTCGTCTTAGATGAAAGCTACAGAAGGAAATTTGTTATGGCATAAGAAAAACGAAAGAAACAAGGAAAACCATTGGAAGCAGCTCAAAAACTAACTAGTTTGAAGAAATGTCGTGAGAAAAAATGAAAGAAAACGAAATGAGAGGCAAATTAAGAAGAAGAATAGGAGCTACATAGGTTGCGTTGGGATCTCTAAAAGTGGCCAGTGATCAGTTAGCAGACCTGAAAACACGTGCTCACTCTTTCGACTCCACGGTTCTCCTAGCAATTTGCTACGCATCCGAGACTTAGGCTGATACGTCAGCCACGTCAAGAATATTAGGAACTACTCACGGAGGGCTCGAAAGTTGTCTTCTTAAATATAACCGGCAAACACAAAGCGGACTCCGTAGTACTGATCTCCGAAAATCATCTCGTCTACATGATCCAGAGCAATACGCGTAAAAAGCAAAACATAGATCATATAATAAGGACAAAAAGGACTATAGAATGGTACCCAAGAGAATGCAAATGTTCACCTGGGCGACCACCTGTAAGATGGGCGGACGAGCTTGAGGCAACGTGAGAAAGCTGTATTCGCAGTTGCTAACGCTTTAAATGGCCCGTGCCAGCGTCGCCATCTAGTTAAAAGACAAGCACCGTGGACCACAATCTGGCGAGAAAGAAATGAATGAGTGGATAGAAGATTGTTGTCTCGCACTACCTTGACGACCATAGGAGTAACAAGCAACTATTTATTCAATTATTTATCTGTTTCAAAACTATTTGGCATGTTTTCTATGAAAAATGCTTCAAACAAATTAAAACAATATAAAATGTTAAATCTATTTATTTGAGCATCAGGCCTCTCACAGCGTACCTTTGTAGTTGTTGCGTCCTTAATTGGTACATCTTTGCTCACTTCTTTCTTATCTTTCTTCTTCCGTCGCCTTTGTGAACACGTATGGTCGGGTTCCGTTTTGAAATCTTCGTTCTTCTTTTTCCTTTTAGCTTGTTGTTTTTTGTTTCCTTCTTCAAGTTTATCATTTCTCGTTTTCTTATCTTGTTCTTCAAGTTTTTCACTCCTCATTTTCTTACCCTGTTCCTCCATCTTCTCATTTTTCAATTTCCTTGGTTTCTCTTCTACCTTATCATTGGATTTCATTACTAAATAAACGCCATTACATATTTGTTTCCGTCGACAAGTCGATCGAAGCGATTTCCTAACAATTAATTCAGCAGCAACCTATCATTATTATCATATTCGACGGTTGTTTACTTAAAATTGTCTGGCATGAGCAACTGAATACAAGATAAGTTTCAGTGCTGATCAATCCCTTGTCGGGATGCGCCTACGCATTCCTGACTTGAGAAGACCACTCTTCACCAAATCAATTCTAGTTATTTTAGCCACATTTCGCTGGTACCAATCTAGCGACCCTGGAGGGATGGCTGGCTTGGTAGGCTTGGGGCGGACGGGAACTGAGTCGGAAGAATGTGCAACCTCCACCACCGAGCCCACCAACGATTAAATATTGAGTGCAGTAATTTATTCAAGCTTGCTGACTGTCGAAACATCATAATAATGTGTCTACCCATGCCGATTACAAAATATTTCTATAGTTACTGCATAGCTGCACAAATCAACGAATTATTCTCCTGGATCCTGTCATCCAGAAAAGAGCCTGTAGCGTTTGAATTTTGTACTTTTGACAAAAACTCTAAGTAAGTGAAAATAAGTCAAAAGTCATATAATAAGTCTAAGTAAAAATTTCATTAGCTACGACGTACACTTGTAGAGCTCTAAACTTTCTTACAGAAAGTCAGTAGTTGAAATATTCCAAAGTACTCAAAATTTTCACGTTGTACTTATTTTCAAAGTCTCAAACGCACTGTCCACATAGACTTAAGCTTATTCTCAAATGAGCTGCTCTTCTGATGATACCTCATATATACCCATACTCTGATATTTTACCTCAAATCCACCTAAAAAAGAGCTACAATATAACGTATTTATTCACAACGCAATTTTGTAGTGGTCAAAAATTGCGAACATCTAGTTTTTAGCACTATTTCGTTAACAGGCATTGATAAGGAAGATAAGGAAGAAGATCAATATACAAGTTAACATCAACTGGAATTCCACCCTGATGAAGCCCACACTTATTAGGGGAACTAGAAAGTAATCAAACTTTTTTTTAAACAAAGTTCATATCATTATTTAAAAAAATTTGAATTAAAATGAACCGAAAAATTTTCATAATTTCCTAACACCTTTTGTCAGCGTAAAGGTAGTTGTTCAAATCCCGTTTCAAGAAACTGCTCGATTTTTCATTGAAAAAGTTTTCCAAGTACGTTTCGCTCTTCTTCAAAACTGCCGAATTTTTAAACTTAAAATGTGTGCCCTATCAATCTGCAGAAGAGATCGGCTCCAGATCAAGTGTTCAAGGTTAAAATTTCAATCCACGTTTTCTTGTAGTTGGTTTGAGCCTTTGCTTCATTCTCTAGAGTTGTTCACAATACATTGTCGTTGCAACGGTCTGACCAGGTTCGAAGAACTCAGAAGGTATGATTCTATAAAAACCATACCTCGTACAAACACGGATCTTTATTATTGTTAATAATGATCGAGTTTTTGTTGTACCTCTCTCCGAGAGAAATCCATTCTCTCGCACCCAGATAATTAGGATAGTGGTGATAATGATAGTGACTGGTCGAAGTCATCGGTACAAAATGTTTACTCAACTGGGAGACTATAAAAACTAGGTAATCGATTTCGTGTTAAAGTTTTCCACCTTAAAATATAGCGAGCTTATTTCTTCCATCATGGAAAAACTAAAGCCGTAAAAATGTGTTGGATAATGTTCATTATTGACTGATGTTCGTTTTTATTTACAAAGCCGTCCATTTGCACTCAAACAGCACTAATCCGCAACTGGCTTACTTGTCACATTTTCCGTTACAGGAGGAGCTGGTGTGACAGTTTGTGTATTAAATTTTTCACCAAAAGCTCTGAAATGCAGGAATAGCTAATTAACAAAATGGGAAATTTATTAGAAGAAATGTTTGAAAAATTTTGCAAACACCAACTAAAAAACGCAGCATGCTCACTTAACGATATTTTGGTGGTTTAGTTTTTCTTTTTGATATATGTTTTTTCAGCATTGAGACGTTCCATACACTAACGTAATGATTTACAGAATTTTTAACGTGCATTATTGATCATCACACAAATCGCAGTCACATTACAACGTTCATAGCTTCGTGTCAGTCAATACATTAACAATTGGAGGTGCATCCGTTGAAATGAATAGCAATTAATAGAAGTAGAATTCTTAATCTAAAACTTTTTTTAGATGCAAACCATGACTCGCTCGTCCTCGTCACCTAAGGGCGATAATATAATGCTTATTTTTCAGGCAAACTTTTCCACATTTTTCCGGTTATGACATTCGAATCTTGTGATGTTAATAATATTGAAAGTGAAGATAGTATTAATTTCAGCTTTCATATGGAAATTTGTGAAGTATAAAAAAGCATTCACTCACGTTCCCCAAACATTGGAGATACCTTTGAATAAATTTTCCACTTTGTTAGCAAGCCTGGGAAATGTCATCTATTTTATTTAAACTGAATAGTTATTTAGAAAAGTGGCTTATAGCTGTTTTCATGATAAACTTTCACTGTGAAACTACATAAATACTCCTTACTTTTTTGGGGGCATTTTCAACTACCTCTTCTGGACCAGAAAGTAGCAAATGAGAAATACTTCTACTGTTTGTTTAGATGCCTATCAAGTTTATAACATATCATATGCGTTATCACTCTGAAAATTGTGATTTATTATGCTAACATAGCTTTAATTCATATAAAAAGCCTGATATGAACGTGTAGAATTCTTTCGTAAACTTCAAAATGTTTAATGATTACAACACAGCATCTAGTTGTATAATATTCTTAACCACGCCTCATTGCATTTCATGAGTACCAATCGTCGTTGAGGGTGCATCACTATCCAATGCTTATTACTGTGATTCACACTTACATTTATATATGTATACAAGTAACACTAATGAAATACTGAAACTTCTGAGACAAATCTTTCTCAGTAGCTAAATTGTGTTCTTCACATTATGACTGCACGGCTAATCCAAAATATGAAGATAAACAAACGCAATTTTCTCCTGTTCTGTAAGTACACATAGTTTGCGTTATGAGGTCCGAAAGCAAGTAATTAATTTCTCTGGTCGCATGAGATTCTGCAGTCCCGGGTGAGCTTTCTGGTAGAGTCGCTATAACACTTTACTGCAGTAAACTTCACATGTTATTACAATACAGCATTTATTTATATTCATTACATTTTGAAATGTCAATATTTATATTAATTTGATGCGCTTTTAGTTTTCTCAGAATAATCTTACGTGTTCGTAAGCAGAGCATAGGTACACAATTGATACCATCCCACTGGATCACAGCTAGTAAACGTCTTTTATGATTATTCATTCAAGTTTCTGATTTCGTGGATACTACGTCCACATTGTGAAATGTGTTTTAAGATGACGCAATCATATGTATTCCGTTGCACAAATAATAATCAATCAATTTTTATAGAACATCGTTGTGATTTATCCAGTATTATTTTGTCCAGTTATGTTTGAACTACTTTATGGACGTTCTCTCAAGAATTATTTGTTTGGTGTTTTATTTAATGCATCTAGGCGACGTACTTCGATACTTCATATGCTAAAACAAGTTTAAAAGAAGTTAAAACTTTCCAAATTTTATCAGTGTAAGTGTTGAAAAATTTTTTAACTAAGGCGGTGATTTAGCTTAGCGATTTCAATTGACATACAAACATTTTTAGCTAGGAACACGCGTTCAAGTGCTGAAACAGTTGTAAACTCAATTCAATTGTTTCTATCCAGAATAAACTCGTAATAATCCTATGGGTACATTAGACAATTCCCAATATCTATAATAGTGCCTGTTTGACAAGATATCTTGCTTGACAATGTTAAGCCATACTAAGGACTTTTTAAGGAGTTATACCGAACCGCTTCAAGTTTTTATTTCTTGTGCATGCCGTGTATTCCAGCTTTTCCAAAACGTGACAATCATGTTAAATGTACAAATGGTGCCTACAAAGCCGTTTCAAGGTCAAAAACCAGGAACAAGCGGATTGAGAAAACGGGTATGTGGTGAACATTAAAGTGTATACAAAATTTGTTACTTCCTCAAATAAGGTGTTTCCAAGCATTAACTGGTGTGACTGAAAAATTTGCGATGATACTTTTTTCCCATGATATATCATTGTGGCATACTTATACTTTGTGTTTGAAGACATTCACAAAAAATTGAAAGAAACATATCATATATGCTGATTGGTGTTGATCATACATGTTTGTTGATATATGTATAAAGTTTTTTTCTGGAAATTGAACTCTAAATGTATAAAACTTGCGGTAACTAGTGGTGATTAGTCACTTGAGCATGCGGCAAAATGTTAAGCAAATCTTGGAAATTGCTGTCCACACTGAACTGCTACATTTCTTATCATTGTTAGTTTAATGATGCACGCATTTATTATAGTTCGATGTATTTGCAGCATGATTTATATTATACTTTTTGGTATGTACCAAAGCACTTGGTTATTAGTACATTATAGACTAATAACATTGCACTTATCTATCGTTAGTGTCGTAGTTTAGAAATTCCATTATCTGCAACCAAATATTTTGCCGAAGTACGAAATCTTTAAACTAAAGAGAAATATTATCAAATTTTGAGGTTTCTGAATTTCAACAAGAGCATTACACTGAAAATTTTGTGCAAGCTGTTCTTGATGGTGGTCTAGGAAGCAGAAAAAAAGGTTCTGTGCTAGTGGTCGGAGGAGACGGAAGGTTTTTGTGCTTGGAATCTGTCAACGTCATTATCAAAATCGCGGCTGCAAATGGAGTTTGTTCTTAACTGTGTCTGTTGGTTTCGTACATTGGGAAATATTTCCTTTTAGGTTTCTCGCTTAATAGTTGGGCAAAATGGTTTTCTTTCTACTCCCGCGGTTTCTAATCTGATCAGAAAAGGTTTTGAAGGAGTCAAGGTTGATGGAGGTTTGTAAAAATTCTGCTGAAAACATTTTTAGCCGACATATAGTAAGCGACACAGGCATCATACTGACAGCTAGTCACAATCCTGGTGGTCCTAAAGGTGATTTTGGAATCAAGTTTAATTGTGAGAATGGTGGGCCGGCTCCAGATGGGGTAAGTGTAAGCAATATAAAAATTTGATATTTTCGTATTTAGTAGGTTTTAAAGTGTATATTTGAGAAGAATGCAAATTTCTGTCACTCAACAGTTTTCTGGTTCAACTTTATGATGCTGTAAGCCATGAAAACACTATTGCAAAGCTCTTAAATCATCACCACGGGTGGTTACCAATTTTCGTCGATATTACTATCATTGGCATGCCTTTTAAGCAGAAGATTATCCAAGAGCTTCAAACCGTTAAAATATGCTCGTAATGTAGTAGCAGTGTAATAAGTGACTGCTGTACGAAAGCAACTGTATCACTAATATAGAAATATTTTTCTGTCATTGTGTTAAGGTGATGTTTTAGCATTTATTTAGGTAACAAGCGCCATTTACGAGATCACGACAAAGATTTCCAGCTACTCCATTTGTCCAGATCTGGAATGTGACTGTACAAAAATTGCTAGGCATGTGTATATGAAATTTAAAATCACTATGTATCACGAATTTCATTCAGCAAGATGTACAAATCAAGAATAGATTTCATTTGCCAGCTCTTGTAAACTATTAACATCTCACTCTTGTTTTAATTTCAACTTGGCCTACGCCATGTCAAGCTCTAAGAATTACGTATGAGATTGTCTGTCTTCACGTATTGTGAAGATTTCAGCGATACCTCCATTTGTTTTTTGGGGTAACTGTAAGCCTGTCTTTGTCGTACGTGGTGAAATCGGCTAAAGTCCATGATATGTTATTCGTATTCAAATGTGAATACGGTTTATTTGTTTGTGTCTGCCAGCAGAAGATGTGGCTGCTGTAATCAGCAACAGTTTTCACAAGTTGTCGTCTTTTTTTCGACTTTTTGAGGTATCAATTTATATTTCGATTGGTTTACAGGACGCAATAAAACTGCGAAACCACGAGGTGAATTCTACGCTCTGGGTATGTTGAATAACTTTTAAGAGTCCTAAACGAAGCATATACATCCTTACTTCTTCTGAATAACTAGTTGTGTACGTCGTTCCTTGTATTCGTTTCTCATGAACTCAGTTCTTTAGTTGTCAGCTACAGATATGTCCATTGCCTTACATCGTCGCAATTATCTGACATTGTTTCAACAGTTTCTATGTCTAATTATGTTGCATTAAATATCTTGGATGATTAGTAACAATTGATGCTGCCATTTTTTTTCGGATATTCTGGTTGAAGATGAGAGAAAATGACAAAGCAGTGTGATAGCACCTTGTATAAATCAATTAAGTATATAATGTATGCCATGATACCTAAACAGCTATGTTTTTGTCGAAGAGTGTTTTCATCCTAAATTATGTGCATCCCATAGTAAAGCTGGCTTAAATAGGTCTTCGTTTCTTAGTCTGATGTAATGCTGTCACACGAAGTTCTATATGTTTTGAATGCGTTTTCAAAGGATGACATAGAAATACTGTAATAAAAGACTGTTCTTGTGTTATAGGTACAGAATGAGAAACGTTCTATATGGTATATAGTCCAATCTCCGTTGTCGTCCGATAAAACTACTGTTTGTTTCCTAGCCGCTTGATCTCTATTATAGCAATGCACAATATGCCTAATTATTACTTTTTGAGTCCTGAAAAAACTTCGTTGAGTCGTTTCAATTCGTTGACACATGCAGTAGCTAACTTTACTAAAATATTAAAAGCCCCCTTGTACTTTTATTTTGCATACCCATGAAATCTTCATAGCTACTTTGAGCTACTTTCTTCGTATTCACTTTCTTGCTCTTTAGTTAGAAGCTTGCTATACAAAGAGCAATGTCAATACAACATCTAATTATGTAGAAGACGCAAACACGAAACTAATCTTCTTAAGTCCAGAAATCGATGATTTTAGGTATGACTTTGATGTTGGTGGTGTTGGACATTTTACCGTCAATATTATTGATTCCGTGAAAGATTATGTTGAATTGATGCAAAGTATTTTTGATTTTGGGAAGGTGAAATTTACATCCTAAGTTCTGCCTCCTTTAAGTTCTTTAAAATAGTTTATTCCGGATGTCCATTTTCAGATTAAATCTCTAATTTCTGGACAGCTTACTGGAAAGCGATTTGAAGTGCTAGTCGATTCAATGCATGGTGCAACTGGCCCATACGTTTCAACTATTTTATGCGATTTCCTTGGTGTTGATTCTCATGGACTGTTAAGGTTCATTTGTATTTTGTTCTTAAATGTGTATTATAACCTTAATTTTTGCGCATGAACGTTATCGTAGAGTCAAGATAGTTTCCAGAACTGTTCCAAAACCTGATTTTGGTGGAGGACATCCTGATCCAAACCTAACATATGCTAAGCAACTGGTAGAGCAGTTAGGTAAAGGAAAACATGATTTCGGCGCCGCTTTTGACGGTGACGGAGTGGGATTTTAATATCGCTATACGTTTATATTGTTGCATTTTTGTTCTCTGGAAGACTTGGAATTCAGTAGTTACTTAAGGATCGTAACATGATACTCGGAAAAGGTTTCTTCGTAACACCTAGTGATTCTCTGGCTGTGATAGCGGAGAACTTGAACTGCATCCCATACTTTACAACTCGAAAAATTTCTGGTAATATCTATATTATCTTTATATTTCATTCTTTCTATATCCATATTTTGTCTACGACTAATGGTTGTATTTTGAATTTATGTCATACTCTAGGCTTTGCCAGGTCTATGCCCACGGCTGGTGCCATTGATTTGGTTGCTAAATCTAAAGGACTAGAGGTTGCGTTTTCTTTACAATTACTTTACCTTTTATAGTTTTAGTGACTAATTTGAGGTTTTCGAAACGCCAACGGGCTGGAAGTATTTTGGGAACCTAATGGATGCCGGTCGTATCTGTCTATGTGGTGAAGAATCTTTCGGAACTGGAAGTGATCATATTAGGTTAGTTATACATCTTGTTTCATAAGAATTCGATTGATTTCTTATTAAGGGAAAAAGATGGCGTTTGGGCGATGCTTGCGTGGTTACAGATAATTGCTGAGAAAAAGAAATCTGTTGAAGACATCGTAAAAGAGCAGTGGGAACTTTATGGTCGTAATGTTTTCACAAGGTGGAATGGGGATTTTCACATGTCGGTATTGTATGAATACGTGATTTGAATCCAATGTAATGTTTCTAGATATGATTATGAGAACGTGGAAGCATCTGGGGCCAATTTGTTGATGACATTTCTTGAGTCACAGATGGTCACATTTGTGGGCAAGGAATTAAACGCAAATAACGTTTCCTACAAGGCACTTCTATGAGTTTCAGTTTGATTTTAATCGTAGTAACTTTTCTCATAGTGCTTATAATTTCTAGGAGTGAATTCCCGCTTTCATCAATTGTTAGGAGACGCTAAAAGCATAGTGGCACTCTTTCTTGTCACCGCTCACATGGGATTTTTCGCTTTCTAGTTTCATGTAAAAGTACACGTAAATAATTTAGGTTGTAAAATAATAAGCCACAGGATACCGATAATGCACTGTCTCCCTTAACTTGCTTCACTTAAATTCAGGATTAGTATCGAAGGATCTGATAAATTTTATTTGGCAGCAGAAAAAAAACATTGGACTTATTTAGGACTTTCCGATGTGATTTGATTTGATTAAAAGGTAACACGGTGCGTTAAAATTATCAGTATTAGCAGACTTTGAGATCTTTAATTTCTAGATTTGAATTGAAATAGGGCAAACGCATATTATGAGACTTTCCATACATTTGCTTATATCGTCAGATTAAAATTATGGCGTGGTCATTACCGTTCCATGGTGCAAAAGCTTATGGCAAGCTGAAAAAAAGCTCTCGAATATGGGATTACAATACGATATAAATGTAAAATAGATAGTATTAGAATTGCGATAAAAACGCATAAGATGGGTAATGCAATATTAACATAAGATAATATGAGTTTATGACGTTAATCAATCCTTTCGATGCGCCAACGCATTCGATTTCAACGTGATATCGAAGAGATGATTGAACATGAGCCAGCCTATTCTATGCAGTGCCTCTAGTTGATCACTCTCCACGAAGTCAGTAGCGTTTACCCTACCCAGATTTCTTGCATCTCCTATAGTAGAAAATAATATCAATGAACAACTACATTAGATCGCCTATTAAGATTAAGATTTATTACCATTTCATTCGGTCTGTATGAAAGCTTGTGGTTGTCCGCTTTTGTGAAATTGATAAGCGTAATTTTACATAAACATTATCTTGCCATTCGTACTTTATTTTGCACTGGTTTTTAGGTCAAATTTGCCGACAATTTTGTCTATAAAGATCCAATTGATGGATCTACCGCATCAAAACAGGTAATTTTATTTGGCATGTTTTGCTCTATTTTGCAATTGGAAATGCAAATTATGTTTTGCCCTCTGTCAAATTTTTGTAGTAAGGTAATTTTTTTCACTGCCTTTTTTGCATTCATGATACGATATCAACTTCAACTAGGAGAGACTTCTTTTTTGCTTTAGTTTTTCTACTTTTCAGCTTAGTATGATATGTTTTCCAGCTTGAATTTTGTAATTATTTCAGGGTCTGCGCATTGTCTTTGAGGATGGTTCGCGTCTTGTTTACCGCCTTTCAGGTACTGGATCTGCAGGAGCCACAATTCGTCTTTACGTGGATTCTTATGTCCCTCCTAGCGACAAGGACAAGCTCTTTGCACCTGCACAGGTTAATAGTACGCGTGTATACTATTTTTCTTCTATATGTTGATTTTTTTGTGATTTGAATACGCACAAGATGTTCACATTTGTATGCCAATTTTTTTACGCTTTCTATTTTCATCAAGTTTGATCGCTACGAATTTTCAATCTAAGTTTGTGGTTTGGGCATATACTCACGCGACATGTTTTCTTCCAGACATCATTTTTCAGTTATTGAAGTACTAGTTTCATACTCAAAAGCTTAAGTATATGAATACTTGATAGTGAAATTTTAATGTTTCCTTTTTTTGCCTACGAATTTTCGGCGATTTTAGAGAACGTTTAAGTAGCTTCAGTGAGCGGTGTGTAGAAGCGTACGTACGCTGTGAATCAAAAAATTAAAAATCGAAGTGAATTAGTGCCAATTATTCTCGATCATTTCACACAAATATGAGTTGGAGAGGGCTCAATGGTGGAGATGCCACGGTGACACACCGGCATGAATCAGTTCGCTGCCGCCTCCTACTATATACGCCATCTCTACGGAGTTGGTGAATTGGTAGCAGGAAAATCTGGGTAAGATAACTAGCACTGACATGGTGAAGAGTGGTCAACTCAGGTCACTGTATGGACCAGGCTCCTGTTCAAGCACCTCCACGAGATCACGTTAAGCACGAATGCATAGGCGCATTCTGCTATAAGAGATTGATCAACGCCAAACCTTATGTTATAAGTTGGGACCTCAGGGAAGACGGTTGAGAAGATTACACTGCTTTGAACGAACTGATACTTATTGGACTGTGAATCACTGGTTCAATCATTTTGACTAAGGTTATATGAGTTGCTAAGCATAATCGCATTATGGTCATCTAACATAGACCTGCGCCACGAGCGCTTCTGATTTGGAACAAACAGGGATGTATTACCATCGCTTGCCATTTACACAACGCGACTTACTAGGAAGTGATGTCTTGACACCTTTTACGTTCACAAAGGTTGAGTGCACTCAAAGCGTAATCATGCACAAAAATCTTCTGCGACCGTACGGTCAGTGCTCAAGTCGATATCCACTGGAGATTAGTCTTAAATATGATACAATATACGGCCTGTTGACTGCATCGCGGTGAAGCTTAACAAAAGTCTGAGTCTCACATTCAAAACTTTATCTCCTCGGCTTTCTAGAGCTGGCGAGACTTAGTGATCTGGAAATTTTTCGTTATCAAGTAGAAAATCAATGCTGATGTATACTTGATCTGTTTTTACGTGTAGTATGGCTCAACAGTCTATTTCACGAAATTTTTCACTTATTTTTCATTTTATTTCCCCTCATTCGTTTTTCACGCGACTGACATCCACGATGGTACTTTTTCCAGCTTTCTCCGTACTTTTTTCCCCTCTTCTTTCTCTGATGAAACTGACGCGATCCCATTTATCATCTCAGAATCGGTGGTAGATGTGAATACAGCTTCTAAATGTTTGCTCTAGGTACATCGACTTGTCTTACAGTTGGTTGCCCCATTGAACATTTGCATTTTTCGGGTACCATTCTGCAAATTTTTGCCATTTGTCGTCCCCTATATTCATTATTTGACTAGCCTCTAGGTTTCACTTCTGATGCATATTCCTTTTCCTCTTGCAGACGAGACATTTTTTGATGTTTTGTAGTGCGAAAACTGGTTTAGTGTTTTCTTTGTCGGTCATTTTATAAAGGCACCTTTCAAGCGTCATGTTAGTAGTATGTAATATTGAGGTTGAGCTATCAAGCCAAGTCTCGGATGCGTAACGAAACGCTGATAGATCCCCGGAGTCAAAAGATGAGTACGTATTTTTGGGCCTGTATATTGATCTTTTAGAGCTGCCAACGCATGCGACTCTCCTTACACGTAATGCTGTCTTATGTCGTTCTTCATATTTATAGATCGCCCAAAATATACGTAAGATTTAAATACTTCGATTTCAAAACCACCATTAGTCTTAATTTCACTTCCATTATACTATGACTCTTCATGAGTCTTCTTATTTATTCGCAGTCCTATTCTCTTTCCAATTTCGTTGAATTCGTTTTACATCATGTCTGCTTTATGTGTACTTGTCCAAAACATGACAATGTTGTCCGCAGCACAAAGGTTTCACAGAAATCCCTCCATTGATATTAATGTCTATTCTGTTCCAATACAAAACTTCATTTTCCCTTCCAAGGTGATAGTGAATAGCGCAGTTTAAACGGTGTTATGCGCAAAAGGATAATTTTCGTAGATTTTTGAAGTACACTCAACAAACAAATAGAACGGTAATTCTGAAAAACGTCTCGGTCACTTTTGTGTAAAAGGGATTGCGCACAAGGATTTCGACTGGTCTGGTATCTTTGCAATTTGAAGACATCATGTCACATGGCGTTTGAGTGAAGCGTGTAGCATATGGTCACTAGCTTTACAAAAGTCAACATTTATTTTATCCGGTTCAGGATCTGCGCCACATTTTCAGTTTTCTGTCTCATCATTAACTTTAGAGAAGAATTCGACGTAATTTGCTTTCAAGGGTATTTGAAGATCTGCCAATGAGATTATGGGACGGAAAAGGCTGGTGTTAAACTTTTCCATTATCAATTCCACATCGTGGCACACTACGAGAGATAGTTGGAGTATCGTATCCGTTGAGTAAAGCTGTCAGAAGAACACAGTAATTGCGCTATCAATAACAGTTTTAGATATTAGTTGATTGTTGAGCTACTTTTGACAATATTTCTGTTTTTACCCTTTCAAATCTTTATGCGACGTCCTTCTAAAGTTGCCATTGATTACTGTTGATTACGAGATTTGTCAATCGGGTTGCAGTTGGATTTAGCTTAGTCTTCTCGTTCCAATTATTTCCTCGGTTGTCACAGGAATGCATTCTGATACAACTGATGATTATTGTATATGAACTTGCAATCCTTTCAGAAGCAACTCATAGCCTTGGTTCGGATCTTTTATCTTTCATTCTTGTATATAAAGGGTTTTTAAAATTGAAATCGTTTCCATAATAAACAACTTCTTTTCGTGAAAATGGAAAATTTCAACTTTGTGTTGTAACTAATCTTTGTATGAAGGCAACTATGGTGGCATAAAGATGATACTATTGACGTATGAAGGAGACACCATTTTCTGTTAAGAAGAATATAATTCATATCCGCGTGGTTACTTTCGTTTGACAACTCCCACGCACATCAATAGCGTTCCTTCTTCACGAAGAATAATTTTCAGTGAAAGAGATGTGCTGTGAACAAGTGTGCCGCAAAACGTTTCATTTTGATTCCACAATCTAGATTTTCAGGTCTTCATAGTGTTTTTTTTCCATTCATCGTTCAAATTCTTACACTGAACTCGTCGGTAACGGGTTTGCAGAAGGCCTTTTCATTCCAGATCACGTTTACTACTGATTGTAGAATGCGCCCACATTGTATTTAACTTTAACTTCAACAGCAATTGATGATACTGATTTTCGTATTGGATGCGGAAGCTTAGCTGATTTCGCTCTGATTCTTCGAATTTCCAAGAGATAGTTGTGCTGCAACTATCTCATAATCTTCACAACAGGCATTTACTGAGCTGTACGGGATAGGAGGACACAGTTCTCTCTTGTGCCTTTATTTTATCAAGATAAACAATATTATTTTATCAGTATTTTATTTTCATTTATTTATTTTATTTTATCAACTATCATATCAACACAGTATTTTATCAACTTAACCTTGTCAGTACAAAAGAAACCTACGAAACGAATCACTGTCACACTTTTACCGTCGGACTCATATTGCTAATTAATTCCGCTATATGTAGGATAAACTGCGCTGGACCACGGTCCCACATCCATGCATATATTCTTAATATTGCTCCATGGAATTGTCATGTGTTTAGCATCCTGTGGTGATGTGGTGAACGTACCACAGTGGTACGCAGTCCCATGGAGGTTTGTAGCCACCACTTGGTATAACAGAAACAGCACTGAAATCTTAAATATTGGTAAGCTTAAGCTACTGTTTAGATGGGGCCCGTATTTAATCACCACGACATTACGTTGAATACGAATGAATTAAGCGCTCTCTGCAAGTTTTGATCATCGTCAAAGCTTTCGAAACGCTGAAGCACTTTTTGTTAGATGAATATTTTGTAGACTACTTTTTTTGTAGACCAATTGCTTTCTAAGTCGTTTTTTTCGACAATATTTTAGTGATTGATGAAGTTGAGACAACGTGCTCTTCCGGACTTCCATAATGATGCGGATTTGATTAACGTACTAAACTTTTCTTGAAACCATGATTGCCCACGTAGTTGCTCTTCTGCTACTGTTCTGTCAGCGCTCTTTATGATGACTCGTGTAGAATGGTTATTGATGACAAATAGGAACATAAAGTATAGTTGCGAGTACCATGAATGCTTTCCTTTCTATGCAGCAGTTGTGTTTGTTTTCTGTTGGTTCGAAACTTTCCATTCTTATTGGTACTGTGTAAATTTACAACGCAATGTAATTTTAATAATATAGTTCAATTTTGTAATCATAATAACCCCTGTATTTTTAATTGAATCTAATGTAATTTTAATTTGAAGAGATCTGAATAAGAAGTTATTGAAAATTACTTCCGTTGGTGACTCAAGAGTAGTGACAGTTTTAGCTTCATGAACCATTATTTTCGCCTTTTTCTGATGATAGTTTCTTCCGTCATTCCTCTATGTTTGTATGTACTGACATTATCTAGTGCTGCTCACGGCTCTAATTTTACCTTAGTGCATGAACTCGTTTCTGACACTTTTTCGTAATGCTTCAACATTAGTTTCATGATATAATTAAAAGCGGTGGGATGGCTGTAATTTTCAACAAGAAAGGCTCTTGAAGGGAAATTCTTAGTATTGAAATATTTATCGATGACAATATTCTTTGACTTTACCTCCATTGTGCTCTGTTGTTGGTGCATAATGCATGAAGATTGCCAAACCATCTACTCTCAATTTTGAACATCGTATTTTTTAAGCTGTTGACTGCTCATTAAAAATCGAGTTCATTATTAAATTTGGATCCACATCTACACGAACGACTTCAATCGTCCTAGGATATTAAGAAGGAAAATTCCTCATTGTTTTAAATAACGCTTAGTGGCCCGATATCCTGTCGTTTCAGCCAGTTTTTCTGCATAGCTTTCTTTATCTAAATCAAAAAGTTTTCGATAGAAAGCTCTGGTGTTAGTTTTCGTGCGTTATAAATACTCATCTTTACCTCAGTCGTACGTTTATGCAGCATGGTTTTTTTTGCAGTCTTAAGTGTCAGAGAAATTATTCTAGTCAGACAAGTAAGACCGATTTATTTTACGTTGGTTGCGATTGTTGCGCGTGTTTAACTTGCAGAGCTTTCTTATGGAAGCTGAATTTCGTAGTCATACAGTTGTCCATTCATTCCGGAGTGGATGATAAGCTCTTTTATTGTGCACGATGTGAAGCCATATCTTATATACATCTTAGCAGCTTGCCAACTCATATATGTGCATATGCAAAATCGTATGCATAAATGTGTGTTTGTTCAGTCAGGTTCGGAGTTCGGTAGCCGGTAGGTTTGCTCCAAAGTTGAGTTACTGCACCTCAAACTTGGGTAATTAAACCTTTATCTGAACAATTAAATTATTACATCAAGACTACAATAACGACAAATCAAGAGCATACATAATAGGATTATCGTAGAGGAATTAATGATGTGTATATGCAATTAGATAACAATTATTAACGAGATACAAAGAGTATGAATGATATATCAAGACCCAAAAAAATACATTATGAATCATGGGAATTGTATTAGACTTGTAATGTAATAGAATAGCGACAACAAATTCAATCAATAGTGAAAGTGAAAGGAGATTGTGTTAGAGGTGATGAGTAAGGTTCACGGATGAGATATTTGCTGTGGGTGCTTATATAGAGTGGGCGGATAGTAGAGATGTTGAAATAGTGATTCTTTCTTATGTCGCTACCAGAGGCTAATCACGATGTCGAAATACTTATGACCTTTTATGAATTAGGACATCACTCTCACTCGCCTCTCCACCAATGCCAACTTTCCATACGATGACTCAGAGACCAGAAATCCATACGATATATAATATGACTTTCACTTGTATGTAATTCGAGTGATGAAGTAGAGATTACTCGACAGAGTATTCACTACGAAATGTTCCCGTTCACCTACGTCCAGGTCAAGCAATAGTTTCAGGTTTGCGGTTTATTTCACTACGTAGCCTGGTGATTCACCGACTAGGAATCATTCTGTGATGGAGACCCATTAATAAACATGAATAATATTCTTATCGCACTATCATTACTCGAGTTCATTTTTCGAATTTCCTTCAACACAATATATCACTTAGCATTTTTGATTTTGTACATTGTTGAGAGTTGTTTTAGGATCTTCTCAAACCACTCATCCTAATCGCGTTGGATTTGTGCAAAATGGAGAAATTCACTGGAAGAAGAGCACCCACTGTTATCACATAACCCCATGACATATTAATTGTTTTGATGTAAATTTTTTATACTGCATATACATTTTTGCTTAATGTAAGAGATATTATATGCTTATGTCTTCATCAATCACTAGGCTTACGAATTTCATGTCTTATATTTCAATTTATGCGCAGGTTCTAGTCTATTTGTCGTTTGTCATATATGGTTGTATAAAAATTAGCAAGCAATTGTGTTACTTTGATTGCTGGTATAATCACATACGTAAGCCAATACTGGAACATATATATATGCCTATGTAGTAAATAGTCAATTTGGACAGACCATGCCTGTGTTTAGCAGCCACTATTGCATGTAATGTTTCGAGGGCCCGGTGTGCTCTCCGCATTACTTTGTCCAAAAACTGATTGTAAGCGTGTGAATTGCAGGTTCTATCATGAAGGTTTGTTTAGCACTTTCCATTTTATTTCCCAATATCGGGTAACGGTGTTCACAAAGATTCCAGGCCAACAAAATCCCACCATGAGTGCTGGTGGGTGTATCGACGTTCCATTTCCATGTGAACCCCAGGACTACAAATTTGCATTTTCGAAGTGGGAATAATATTCTGTAATTTCTCAACACAGTATTTAAAGAGTCGTTCTATGCCTATTGTGTATGAATTTATAATGCTTTTGGAGATAGGGGACAGTAGTTTTTTTTTTCGAAGTTTATTTCCAATCATTGCTTTGTATCACTCGTTGTGAAGCCATCTGAATATCTAGGGATTTGAGTGTTTCTCGTCTGCAATTTTGCTTTTGTGCATTTACTTGCCAACATTTTTGAATTGGCTGTTGTTTCTATGGAATACAAAAAGGAGCAATGCATAAATCGATTAAGAAACAATACCCTTTAAGGAGTGAGAAATGTGAACTATAACTGTTTCTGTTGAGAAGATCATTTTTCCTAGGTGATTTGTCTTAAGACCTTATTTCTAGAAAAGGAGCAGCAGAAGAATCTGGATCTACCGTGTCGTCTAGCTCAGCACATGTGGAAGCATTGCCTTTTTGCCCATATCGCTTGTATGTTCTACTTATTAAAAATTAACTCGTGTATTCAGTGGTACTTTTGATTAGGACATGTTTCTCATGTACGGCTCTCTATATGGAGAAGGAATAAATAAAGGAGTAATACGCAGGTTATTCAGGGCGACTTCAAATGTTATTGGTGACCTTCCTATAGACCTTAATAGAATTTATTCCATTGCTGATTTCGGCTATCTTCCACACATTCCTTCTGTTGAACAACATTATACTATTTCAACTAATGATGATCAATTCACTTCTGGTGCAAACAGCAGTTACTATGGAACATCATCAAAATATGCACCAGAAGAACCTACTGTGTATAATCATGCATCATTTTCGGGTAAGAATGTTTACTAATAGTTAAGCACTCCTACTGTTGGAATTTATGATTTATAGGCTATGCGCCGGCACCGTCACCGTCAACTTCTGTGAATGAATCACCTTCGTGTGCTGTTAATCTCAGCTATTTTGATAACACTGAATCAAATAACCAAATTGGTTGCGAGTCTCCAAAACACTTGTTTGGTCCGATGAATATGATTCGAAACAATCAAACGGTGCAAAACTTGTCTTCATGATTCGAGAGATCAGTTCACGTGTATTACATTGTATACATATATGTAT
>KN716206.1:303936-318396 GCA_000816705.1 Dictyocaulus viviparus | reverse complement strand
TATATATATATATATATATATATATATATATATATAAAATTTGACATGTTTGTTTCCTTTTCTATTCATACTTGAACAGCGTTAATAATAGCATTTCTGTACAGTATACTACAAGTACTACATACTTTAATTGGTAGTACCATAATACCTCTTCTCACCATCAAATTATAGCTTTTAGGTTTTCGCCGGAAAAAACTTGGCAAGTTCATGCCTGTTATTTGTCCAACTTATCACGTTTCTAATATCTAGCCACTGGATAAGCTATTAACTCGCTTTAGATATGGAGTTCATAATAAGAAGGATTGGAAGTGTGGGGAAATCCTTTATGGAGCACAAAAAGAAGTGTGCTGCTGCTGGAGTTCTCTTGTTCGTTGCATCGAATTACATGACCACGTTTCTAATGTACGTATCTTGTCAATTTTCTATATATTTACGTATTTCGATAGGATTTTATAGTCGCATTGTTTTCTGTTGCTTCGTTTAATACAACTCCGAAGTTGCAAATAATTCTGAACAGTCAGGAGAAGTACTGTATAACGATTCTTACTATGACATCACAAGAAGTTCAAATTATCAACTTTCTCTCTTTCTGATTATTGTCCTACAGATAATTTATCTACGATGCCCATCAGACTGGTAATGGAATTAATATAAAAGCAGTGAAGTCATGTGAAATTCTAATGGATATGTAATCGTTCTATAGCACACATTTTCCGTGAATTGTTAATAATGTTATGGTGAGAGATGAAACATGAACATTCCATTTAACACCATAACCAAGAAATCAATACATGCCAATAGAGCAGTTGTTGGTGGTGTTGAATTCACACCTTATGTAAGAAATCGAAGCGTACATTTTTATATTTGTAAACGATGATCAACGTTCGAGAAAGTTGTCCAATTGTAATTAATTCTTCCTTAACGAGTAGTATATTTGACATGGCAATAGAAAGTGCGCTTTCTGAAATTTTGTTAGCATTTTTGGTTTTTTAATGTGTTGAAAATGATATGTTATTCATAGCATTACTGTCGCTTTGCAAATTCTTCGATATTGATTTGAAGTTTTGCTTCTTGTGAATAACATATCGAAGTAGCCTTATGCAAATCTGTGACTTTCAAGTAAATTATCATCTTCGTCCATGACATTAACTCAATATAATTCCTTTCTTCTTAATACCACCCTTTGTTTAATAATAATATTGAGATAATATTTGGTTTTGGTAACGGCAAAATTCGTTCTGTGTACGCTCGGCAAGCACGAGAATACGGGAGAGCTGCGGTGTCTGGTTAGTTTTGTTTTTATAATTTTTCTCAACGATCTCGGTTCTATTAACATCATTGCAAGTAATGATGTAAACCGATTGAAGATTGTTGAAATTGCATTGAACATGGAGGTCGAGAGTGCAACGCAGGTGCCGGATTTGTTTCAAGTGAAATGATCTTAACCATATTCCTACTGGCTGTATTAATCACAGAATTTAGAACTTCACGCAGAAGTCAAAGCCGAATTCCAGTGATGTCGACTTCGGTGTGCTACTTCCGCCTGATGGTTCAGGTTCTGTGATTGAGTCAACATAGTAGGGATGTGAATTATAGGAATTTTAAACCATTACAACCTATTATACTAGTTCGAAAAATGAAGAGATCACTACGAAAGACTCTTGAGACATAGTTTTTAGCAGAGAAAAAACCTCGAAGGGTCCTTGTATTAATTAACACTGCATCGAACGAACGATCCTGTTATGACAACTTTTCCAAGAATGCGTTGCCACTCTTGCATCTAGCTGGCCTTCAAGTTGATATCATAAAGGTAAAGTCTACTTATGAATTTTTTCTAGCACTAATTCAATAACGAGCTCGAAGGTTTTTGCTATTGTACAATGTTAAGACTTTTCGTAATTTATTGATTTGTAGTCATAAGCGTCAATTGAAGAAACATTGAAAAATCAAAAATTTGAAAAAAAAATCAAATCAAAAATCATTCATTGAAGAAACGTGTTGTTTTGTGCAGTTGTCAAACTTTGCATTTGAAAACTATGGTTACCAATTTTCGTTTTTATTTAGCCCATAGTCAAGTTTAACTATTTGATACTTAAACTACTTACTTGGTAACTTGGATGGCCAGTCGTCACGTTTAGGCCCTGTCAATTCTCCATTAGTATCGTTCTTGCGCGATTGTCGTCCATAGTGGTGGTCTTCCGCGTTAATGGCGACACTGACGCGTTCACCCATTGCAGGTGGTCGCTCAGAAGGACGTTTGTATTCTCTTGGGTACAATTCTACAGTTCTTTTCGTCCATCTGTCGTCTTCTCTTCTCATTATATGACCAGCCCATCTTTGCTTCGCTTTGACGCATATTTCTTTGGATCTTGTTGACGAAGTAATCTTCTGATTTATGTGATGCAGAGTCCGGCTTGGTGTTGTGGTCGCCGTTTATATTTAAGGAGACTCCTTTCAAGCGCTTTGTGAGTATTTCGTAAAATCCTTAACGTTGTTGAGGTATCATCCTCTCGGATGCGTAGCAAAGCGTTGGTGAAACTATAGAGTCGAAAAGGTGAGCACTTATTTTTGGGTCTGTTAATTCATGGATGACCTCCTTTAGAGGTTCTAGTACAGCCCATGCGGCTCTCCTTTTTCTGCTTAATTCTTTTCTCATATCATTGTTCATATTCATAGATCGCCCAAGTTATATGTAAGATTTGATTTCTTCATTATCCATTGTAAGGTGGTAGTAAACAGCTTCGGCGAGGTCGTGTCGCCTTGTTGAACTCCTTTTTTATAGGAATAGCAAAGTCCGATCGAAAAGCTGTATTTTTGTTGTGAAATTTTAATAACAGTTCCGAGTATTTCACATAGGACGGTTCCACTCATTGATCAACAGCTGACAGCACAGCTTTCGTTTCGACGCTGTCGAATGTTTTTTTTTGTAGTCCACGAAGATGAGAACAAATGGCAGATGGTATTCTCGAAACGCTTCGATTTTAAATTTCTTTTCTCTTTTCGTGCAATGACAGATGTTCTTTTCTAGTTTTCCGCTAAAAGGATTCTTTGCACGAAGAAGGCAGTGATCAGATTCAGTGCAGAAGGATAGTGCTACCGACGTACGTAGGAGACATCATCTGTTGGTAAGAGTATGATCAATTTCCGTGTGGGTCGTTCCGTTTGGCGACTCCCATAGCCATCAGCGGTGTTCTTTCTTTACAAAGAATGAGTTTCCATGGAAGACTCGTGCTGTGGAGAAAAGTGCCGCAAGACGTTCTTTGTAGCAAACATCCTCCACAACGGAGTATGGTTGCTACTTACATGTGACCAGTATCTGTCAGTAGGTGTCAAATGTACTACTTTCTCACCAAATCTTGCTACTTGAACCGAGTAATCGATCAATGTGTGCAGCGCTCTCCTAACCAATCACAATCTTTCGCATAGTAAGGATCACATACGCATGGGAAAGCATGCCCATCAGCCACATATAACCATTTTAAGGCGCAACATTGTTTCATGACCCTGCGCATAAGCGGTACGTCCCACGTCCCACACGTGCCGTAAAATCCTTTCCTATTCGCTCTTTATCCATTAGTTTTATGTTATCGTGAAATGTATTAAACTGATGTAATTCTATAGATCAATGGTTTTCTATAGTTCTCTATTTTTATGGCTCCAACTACACATTAAATTATTGAGTTCATCATATGAAGACTCATTCATGCTTACTGAAGCTTATCTAATTACTCATGATTAAATTGATCCAATATTGCTTGTTTTATGTCGTAGTCACCATTCAGCTCAATGCATTCAATAACAGCAGTATCTGATATATTGTCTAGCCACCTCATTGTCACCTTACAATTACCGAATATTGTACTGTATTGTTCTTGTCTTCGTTATTAGTTGTTATTGTAGTAATGTTATGGTTTATATAGAGGTTTAATTACCTTTAATTACCCAAGTTTGAGTTTGACGTATAAGCCGCAATCTAAATAGAGACCCGCGTAGCACGCCAAGGTACGAAGAGCACACAAACACGAAGAACCAACACATTCTCCATTTTCGTTTCGATCTCCTAATCCAAACTTCTCGATACTATAGTGCTTTTTGTCTATCGTTCCCAATTTCTTATTAAAGTCACCACGAATTCGTAAAAGGACTTTTCGTTTTGGATGACCTATTCCAACTTGTTGTAAAATGCGTCTATTTCGTTCTCATTTGCTTGTTTAGATCCGTATCCGACGTCACGATTGGTCCGCCTCTCACCGGTTGTCTTACCGTCTAACGTCACGGACGGCAGAGCCCTGTATGCGGAGGACAGGCCGAAGCTCTGCTGGTGTAACTTGAATTTTCTGGATTCCTTAGATATCCCAGCTCAGGCATTCTTATGGTCTTCACCAGAGGCAGTCACCATTTTTTATAGATCAGAGGGATGTGCTTTGTTGTGACTTTATCATATCGTGTCGGTGGCGATTCTTGATAGGTTTACGTTTGGCTAAGTCTTCAAATCAAAATGAAAAACCTAGGTTTACCTCCCAGCCACGTTGAGGCTGTGAACCATCTAGGAGGGATACTTCAATACTTTGAATGTATACAGTGTACATAATATTACCACTATTTGACGTCTAATACATGCATATGTTTCTCATCAACTGAAAATATGCTACTTGCTAATATTGCGCTTACAAAGAATTCCTCAAAAATCATAACAATACAATATAATTCGAAAATTTTCAAAAAGACGACTAAAAAGGCTCTGCTTCAGCTTACTATCCACTTAGCTATTTATCAAATATCCACTGCGTTTTATAATGAGAACCTGAAGCCTCATTTTCCTAGTTAAGTGTGGTTACAAGAATGTTTTTGAAGTCAGATAGTACGAATCAATTGGAAACACTAGCAGCAGCTGTAGATGTACAAGAAGCTGATGCTGTCTATGTAGTTGGTGGAGATGGTACTTTGTGCAGATTTATAACTGGAATTTTTCGCAACAGGTTAGCTTATTTTTGAATAATCTTATTACTGTATCAAAACTTCCGGGTTGTATAAAGGTTGAATGTTTTTGATACAAATTTTCCCTGTCACTGTCAATTGGTTGAGATCCTGCTGTTTGCTGATGAAATTGATAACGCCTGATTTCTTCATATCGCAAATGATGAGTTAGTCGCAAAGCTTGGGAACTTCATGCAGAACTCGAATCCGCGTCTACAATTGTGCGGTCTTGTGTGCTACCGACAGTGGTGCAATGCTTCACTTAATTATAAGTGATTATACTATCAACAGGGGCGCAGTGGTATGGGTGGTGACAACGCCGTCACAACTTTCTATGTCTAGCATGTTCGCCATCTTTCCGGGATTAGTAGATTAATTCCAGAACTTAGGTGGAATAACTAGTACTGATTTGATTAAGAGTGGTCAATTCAAGTAATATGTAGTCGGAAGCAGAATCAAGGTATGTCCGTCTTATAATGACGATACTGAAGATTGAAGATTGGATGAAGATCCCAGTTTGAGTGCGTGTCTTCGTCAGAAGCGAAGGCAGCTACACTAGGTGTTACCCAGTTAAGAGTTGATAGCCAGACCTCAAACTTTGGTAATTAAACCTTTATTTAAACAATACACAAAAATATTACATCACGATTACAACAGCGATAAATCAAGAATTAACACAATAGATAACAACACAACACTAACAATTGTACGAGGTTTGTAATATAATGATAGAACGACAATCAGTTTGATGGCAAAGGTGAAAGAAGATTGGGTTGAGCCATGAGTGAGAGTATGGAGGAGATGTTTACCGTAACTGCTTACATAGGGAGGAGGCGAAGACTTCGGTATGGGGAAATAATGTCGTTTTCTGTCCTTCAACTGAGTTCGATTCCAGAAGGAAATCGGAATTATGAGATTATGACCTTTTATGGATCAGGACATTTACCCTTTCACTCACCTCCACCACTTCTAACTTTCGATACGATGACTCAGAAACCACAATTTAATATGCTATGTAATATTTGACAGCTAATAACAGATATTTGTCTCATGTAAGTAGCAACCATACTCCGTTATGGGGGATGTTTGCTAGATAACACTATAGACCGGACACGTATTCAACGATCTCTACAATATTATGTTGAACACGGATCCTGTTAACAAAAGATTAATTGTCGCTGTGCGTATCTTATTATCTTACATTGTTAGTACTTCCTCGTAAGAACTAGGATATCGGTCGTGCGATTAGTAACACACCAGATTGAATCGCAAGACTTCAATTAAGTTCATGGCATGCTGGTGATTGTCTTCCCGATATTGATCTTCTTCGCATACTATAGTTAAACACAAAAAGAATGAAATTAAGGACTGTTCACCATTTGATTTATTCAAAATCAATGTGACAAACGCTTAACTAATGGTGACTTTATACGGTTATTGTAACAGAAATCCAACTTAAAACTGTAGCTCCCAGCCTCAAGCACTTATTTGAGATTATTGAAATGATGTTGATTGAGTTCTACCAGATTTATATGTAAAGCAGAGAGTATTCCAACATTGATTAGTTAGTTAGTGTAAGTAATTTCATGGACCTAACGTAGATTCAATTCCATTCATCATTTTAGATAAACCTTGCTTTAAATGCATATGTACTTCAACTTAACATACCATACTAATTGCAAGGCTGTATTTAATATATGACCCTAATTTTCCTGTTCTATTACCTTCTGGAGGTTTACATTTTAGGGGAAACAGCGTACTGCCTATAGGAGTATTCCCGGGAGGATACGACAATTTATCACTGAAGAAACTCGTTCCAGGTGTTTTTGGTGAATGGTTGTGCTCCTTAGTTAGTTTCAAACACCGTTCTCCACTTAGTGCTGTTCTTTAGCTAGCAGAATCCGCGAATCCAGAAATTAAAACTGCAAAGAACACTATTTTAAAGATGTTGCTTGTAATTTTATAAATGGTTATCTTTTACAGACTCATCAATAGATGTGAGGAAAATGTGTGAAAGTGCAATGGCTTTGATTGAAGATGAACGACAGAATGTTAATGTTCTTGAACTGTCTGTGGTGAGCACCACGATTATTGGGATTTTGATTATTTTAGCATAGCATTGCAGTATTTTGAGATGTTAAGTAGATGTTAAGGAAGGAACTGAATTAGACAAAAAGCCATTTTACACTGTTGGAGATGTAGGTGTTGGTTGGTTCCACCACATTGAGGAACGTCGACGGAAGTTCTGGTACTTAGGGCCATTGAAACGCCATTGGGCGTATTTGTGGGAGATGTTGAAGGTGATCCCAGTAGTATTTGTTTATTTCTTTTTCAATATTCATTAGGTTAGAATGTTTCCTTTGGAAAAACGCTGATCAAAATCTGAACGTAAATATGATGAGTTGGTAAAAATGAAGAGATGATAGAGTTTGGAAATTTTGCTTGAAATTGGACATCTTATGTTCATATTTCATTTAGAATTTGCAAATTTCCAATAAAAAGTGCTCTAAAAGTCAATTATTGAATTTTTTAAGTATGATATTTGCTTGGCTGAAGCTTATTGTTTTACTTAATTTTTCATTTTTGTTCATGATATAGAAATGGACGCAGTATTTTTTTAAAGTAATTTCTTTACTAAAACAATAAATCACACCTATTTTAGCGTTCACCATCAGATATGGAAGCAAAATTGCATTATGAAGAAGTATGTTCGGGATGTCGAACATGCCGCCCTGCAGTTTTGCTGGAACAGCCTGCATGTAGATGGTGGCACTTTCTTATTGGTTCACCGCGATATACTGGACAAAATAGCATGTTTTCCACTATTAATATTTGTCACTAAAATTTACAATTTTCGTGATCTACAAATCTACATGCAATTCCTTTTTTATTGGTTGAGGAATAGTTTTTCAGATAAAAAGGACTATTCGAAAATTGAAAATGAGAATTGCGGACGAAAGCGTGAAGTAGATTTGAAGGGCACTGACTTAGTCATTGAGAATAATCACCTTAAAGTATTCAAAATTTCGTAAATGTACATATTACAGTCGGAGGAACTTTTATCAAAAAGTGCCTAGGTTTTAGGACACAGCTTGCTTGAGAGTAAGAATGGGAGGTAAAGAGGCTGGACGTTATGGAGTTATTGTTGATGGTTTCAAACGCTGCTCAGCAAATCGAATTGGTACAACTGATGATCAAAAATTCTATTCCATTGACTTATTGGCGAGGGCTGTTTCGCTGACTTTCATCAAATTGCCGGGAAGTCCTTACTGTTTATTTATGGATATTTAATTCGTAGCTTGCCTCGTGAATTGCACTACAGTTGAAGCACACCCTTATTCGTAGAGAAGCTACTGGTTATTCATTGAATAATTGGAAGTGATCGAACATTTCTCACCTGCGTTTTAGGCCTTAAATGATTTATATGTTACTCCTTGTTTTAGTATGCTCTTTTTGAGGGCTGTAATTACTTAAGCACATGGAAGACTTTTTCACAAATAGTTCTAATTTATATTTTTCCAACCATTTAATTGTTACTAGTGTTTCTCACGTGATCTAACTTGTACACAAGATGAGGTGAGCAAATCTTAGCATTCATAACTATGGCCACTATTTGCGTATGCTTTAGCTGTTTAGCTATTCTTATCCAACAGTTACATTCCCATGTTCGTATTGAATTTCTATTCTGTTATAGTGACTTTTTCTACTAGTTAAATAAGGCCTACAGCAATTGATTTGTAAGGTTGTTAATCGCTTTCTAAGACTAATCAGAAATGGCTATTAATCTGCTCTCATTGACAGATAAAATTACGGTTCTTTTTTCAAAATAAGGTAAGTACAGAGAATGGCCTATTTAGTCAGTTTTTTTTTTCATATTTGATTCTTTTTTACTGCAAATTTTCATGTCATCAATTTTCAATTATCATTTGTTTCACTGTTGATCACCATCATAAATGGTAGCATCATAAAGCAAAGTCTAATATGATCCCTGGAACAGTTCATGAGAATGTCAAAGTCATACCCGAAAGAAGTCATTCCAGTTGCTGTAGACTCAGTACATAAGGCTTTCACTATTATTTGTTCTTTTTTTTTCTATTTTTTTGCTCTATGCTAATAAGCCTTACGTAATCACATTGACTTTTCATTTTTATCACTTTTTAACACTTATAATCCATTTAACAAGTATTCTGAGAAAATGTAGGAACTAACTGTAACTTTTAAGTGATACTGCGATAATTTTGTTATCACAATAGTTGGTTTTACTATTGCAGTGATTCGTGTTAACAGTAACAATAGTTTAACCTTTTACCTCAAATAGAATTTGAATAATTATAATTCGTTTACAGAAATTCATACATCGCCTATACGTGTCAAGCGATCATGTGAACGAAAATTTTGACGGAAAAAGGATCAATATAAAGAGCGGTGATCATCAAGTTGAAATCTTTCTACCGCGTTCAATCCGTGTCGACGTCAATTCGTTATAAAAATTGAGATCGTTTATTGAGTGCTTGTCTAACTGTAACGCTTTCTTTTGCCATTATCTGATTATTGCGAAATATGATTTATCAATAATTTTTTTTCAACTGCAATGTGAGATCTGGTAGAATGGATCAGCCACAAAAAAGCACAGTGGTCGCACAGTCCATAATTTATTTCGTGAGATGTGCTTACTGCAATAAATAATGGTCAATTCATAGAGTTCACGCTAAAACACTACAGATGCAACTTCAAAGGTAAGAAGAAACTGGCAAGTGGAACCATTGGAAATTTTGAAAAATTTTTGCGCAGTAAGTGATGCAGATTATTAGCAACGAGGGCGCGTGGTGCAGCGGTAAAGGCGCCGGAGGCTCCAGCAAGTTCCGCGGCCGTATTTGGGCCTACCAAACCCTTCATCTTTCTGGGATCTATGCATTCATTCAAGAGAAGCCTTTTTAGGATGAAAAACATTGGTTTGACGAAGAGTTGGTTAACTGGAATCACTGTATAGATTAGCTTTGCAACAAATATTGATTGATCAAAAAAAAATTTATCTTATCTTCAAAAGTGCTAAAAAAAACTGTTGAAGTGAGATGAGTCGTGTTTCACTAATATTCCAATCAATTGCTAAAGTTATGTTACGATTTTCAAGAATTTATTGAACTAGGTTATTCTTTTATAGTACGAGAAGAGCATAACGGCTCACCAACAGAGATTAGTTAGTACTACTTTAGGTAGTATTCTGCGAATAAATCTGATGAGAAATACACTATTGATGTTGAAATTGATTAGGACCTAGTTAATTAGTCTTCTATTTGAACTTTTCTAATTGCTTTTCAAAAATTAAATCATTACAAATATCAAATGGGCGATGGACGTCATATTTTCGTATAAAACTCTCTTATAAAGTACAAAATTATCTGGATATATATCATTATGAATTTCCTTAAGAATGTCGATAACAGTATTGTTTGAGTTACTGAGAATGTGTGAATATGAATTTGTCGCAGATTTCATGGAAAGTCAGTGGGATATGACCAAAAACAGCTTGTTTTGAATGGATTGCAGATATCGTTGACCACCTAATAGTCTTCAAAAAAGTGCCATTGACCAATTAAGGGGCTCCAAACAACGTGACCACTTCTTCAACTCAACAGCACTTTCAGAATGCTGCGGCGGAGACGGGGCCTACATATTTACGATTCTAAGTGATTCACGAAACCCGCACCCACAGCGGGAATCGGACATGTATCGAAGTTTATTTTTTCATGTAGATGTTTACTTTGTTGTGCTTCCGATTACACTGCTAAGCTCGTTTTTTTTTCTACAACATATTTACTGAAAATGGATGAAACATTGTGTGATCATATATTTTGGAGGTTGGTAGTATAGTCACAGCGGATATTGTAATCTAGCCTAGCTAGTAGGAAAATAAATGTATCACTATCATTGGGCTTGTTTGTTCCTGACGAGTATGATTAGAAACAATAATCTTTGCGATTTCAAAATCAACAGGATAGAAAAGTGTCGGCTAACTAGCAACTAAGAGGTTCGACAACATTTTGATCATTCACATTTACAGTTGTACCACTCAAGCGGTGGTTGGCTGCTCTTAAATGGATGTTCAAGAAGAAATGCATGAGGACAATTCTAATAGAAAGCAATTTACATTGTGTCCTGAATGTCATCAGCTAGTAAGTAAGGAAGTAGATGAAAAATTCATTGCATTTGCTCAGAGTGTTGTCTGTAACTGAATAGTGCATCTCATTTTTAAATAGATATATGTAACAAGTTCTTCCATGATTTTACTACTGGTGTACTCCATCGTGCAAACAGCTGTAGAACCTACTGATATTTTTTTTTCTATTTTCTATTTTTTTATATTATTTTTTTTTCTTCCTATTTCCTATAAATCTTACTATACTTTTGAGCAATAGCACTAGCGCAGTGGTAGGAAAGACTGGACTGGTACGGGCCTGATCCCAGGTTGACCAATCCTCTCACTTTTCAGGGACTAGTGAATTGGTATTAGGCTAATCTGAAGATCTGGACCAAACGCGTTCCACGACATCACGAAAAAAATGAATGTACGGCGCATTTTGACAGAGAACAGTCACACCAGCGCTATTCCTTTCTTACCTTCTGATACGTATATGTAGATTCATGAGAACTTGTGTGTATATTTACAAGCAAATGCAGATGGATTCTATCAAAAGAGCTACCATTCTATTTTGAAATCAGAAAACAAGCTACTTCTAAATACAATATCCAGCTACTATTGAATAACTTTGGCAGGTTACCGCGATTAAAAATCGCAAGAAAAAACAGGGAAATCAACCTATTTTCCTAGATAAAAAACAGAAATATTAGGTAAGACATCACTAGATTGCCTGAAACGAGAAGACGTTAGATATTCGATGACGAGAACGTACGTTCTTTATAAGATAAGCTTTGGTGCTGGCCAATTCGTAGTGACGGAATACGCCTACGCATTCGTGTTCAACATGATATCGTGAAGCTGGTTGAATGCGAGCGGATGCTGAATTGCTAAATTGAATGAATGCTATGTTGAATGTCTATGCAGCGACTTGAGTTGATCACTCTTCACCAGAGCTATTTATCTTACACATATTGCTCTGGTACCAATTTACCGACTCGGAGGGATGGCGGTCTTGGTACTCCTAGAAGGCGGTCGCAAACTGATTCAGGCCTGCGTTTCACCGCGGCACATCCACCATTACACCAGTCCGCCCAGCACGCGTTATTTATAACAATAAAAAAATCTTTACTCGAAAAGTGTGATAACGGAAGTGTCGGTAGCATCACTGTTGTCGATAATTTGAATGACGATGTAAAGATCAAGAAAAAAACCTTACTATCAAAATCTTGTTTTGCAACAACATCGTTATGAACGTGATAAAAACCTCTCGACAAGGAGGAATCGTTTCACCGAACCATAGCGTTCTTGACAACGCCATAAAGATTACGACGTGATAGTGAACATCGACGGCTAGCATATTGACAATCTCGTCGCTTCGCCAATGATTTTGTACTAATTAAACCAAACATCGATTGAGCGGATCACATGTTATCCGACTTCTAGAATATTTGGAGACAAACTGACCTCAACATGAATTTGAAGAAACGACGTTTATGAAAAACGAGTACTTTTCTACAGCATCATTTATCCTTTTCGGTAGGGATATCCTGGAATCCTTGAATTATGCATATGTAGATCGTAAAGTTAGTATGATGAGCGACATAGCACCAGAGCTTAGCAGAAAAAAAACGAGTATGCTGATAATACACTGAAAAAGACAAAAAACTAAAGGTTGCAACCTTTAACACCACGCTTCTTAACGTACACCTTGAAAACTTGGATATTATAAGCATAGTTGATTGTATTCACTGGGTGTAATATACAGAAGCGTAGTGGTGCAGAAATGAATTTGTCTCAGTAACACGCCGACCGTAATCGCGTTTCTTATGTCTATCAAGTCAGCCATCCCTCGTGGTTCGGTAAATTGGTACCGGAGAAATCTGGGTGTCATAAAAAGCACTGAGTTTGTCAAAAGTGGTGAACTCAAGTCACTATGTAAATCAGGGTCGCATTCAGCCACCTCCACAATATTACGTTTAACACGAATGTGTAAGTGCATTCCGCAACAGTTTCTTATTTGCTAAAGTTATCTTATCTTATCCTAATATAGCAAATTAAAAGATGATGTTAGATGCCTTTATATCTTTCCAAGAAGGATAACATTAGGTTGATCATCGCATATTTCTTACAATGTGTCCCATGCATATGTTCGACGACTTCAACAATTATTAATAAAATAGAATGAATGAAACACAAGCGGTAATAAGACGTTGAAGACCATAATAAAAAAACAGAAGCATCTCTCTCTGCTGTACCACTTTCAGAGAATATCATCTATGATCGAATCTAAAGCGCTCCTTTGTATCACTGGGGCACCTTCACCGGTCTGTCAACGAAAGACACCTTTGTTTCGTGATTAAAAGAATACAGACTTTCTTGAATGTGTTTGATAAAGCATTCATTACCGTTATTTTTGCTGCGGCCAAAAATGTGGTTCTCATGGTTTTGTGTTAGTATTAGACAGAATCTCATAATTTTGGTTTTCTCTGAATGTTCAGTCGGAACTTCATTTACTTTGCTTATCTGCTTGTTTTTCTTTGATTGTTTTCCTTGCTGATCTATGGATATTGAATCATATTTTGGCATGATTGTTGGCAAAACGAGGTGAAGTGATGTCGTTGGCATTGAAAACATGAGGGTTTCTGCACAAGGAGGAGTGATCGACTGGACGATGCCATTAATCGAACACAAATTTCGCGTAGAGGCATTGTGATCGTTCTCGAGCGGCTACGTGTTTATTGCCGTTGTACGATTTATGGTCTTCTGTGCAATACATTCAAGGGAGTATTTCTCTTAAGTAGTTGCAACTTTTGTTTCTGTGTGTTTCAGAGAAATACTACCTCTCACTTTCTGACCGTCTCTAAAAGATATTGGAATTACTGGTTCAAAAATATTGAATGTCTATCAATATTGTTATTCTCGTCCAGTGCTTTTTCTAGGATGGAAACCGGAAAATTTGTAACGATTTTTCGAATCATAATTTGATTGTCAATGTTTTCTCTTCTTTGTTCTAATTACTATTATTGTCTTAAGTTATTTAAACAATTCTTGTTACCTCGGCCTGAGCTGAAAGGTAACTAGCATCTGTCAAGATGATTTGAAAGGCGAAATATTACTTCTTCCCGTAGCCTCTTTAAAGAAGTTCCTTAGCTACATAGTTTTCTCTATTTAGTTGAAGTATTTTGATGGCTCCAAAAACCTCGCCTTGAAGAACGTTTAATAAGCAATTGAATTTAGTTAGTTCTGGAACATTGTGCACGTGTATAATAAAGTTGCATAAATCCCAAAATATATAAGATAATTTAGATAATTTTCGGCGTTGATCAATCCCTTGTGGTGGGATG
>KN716206.1:273531-283614 GCA_000816705.1 Dictyocaulus viviparus | reverse complement strand
CATCACGTAAGCGGGATCTGGAATTCTGACCTATTCCTATCTTTCATAAATCGGGAACGCAGCACTACCCACCAAGCTGTCGAAGATTAGGGGACGGACACGCGATGCATACAAATGATAACCGGTGGATACGAGCTGTAAGTGATTGTATCCCACTAGATAAGATATTAATGCAATGGAAGAAGATCATAAACCCGAGGTCTGGCCTCTTCACTGATGTTATAGGAAAGAATTTTAATGCTCAACAAGTTCATAGATCAAGAAGAATCCATTGGACTACGCTTGCGCGTTACAAGAAAAAGGGAATTATTATTAGTACGCTGTCGACTTTGTTGATTATCAACTGGGTTTGAGGTGATTCGGGTGATATTGGGATCATATATCAAGTTCCCGCAAACGTTTAACAGTAGTTATTTATTGCATTAAATTAAGTAATGATTGTTATGCTGAAATTTTTGCTTACTAGCTTTAAATGTATAATATTAGCGAAGAAGGTAACAACAGGAAAACTTTTGAGGCAGAAATTCAGGTAGTAAGAAAAAATATTTTTCTAATGGTAGGTTGTCGCAGTTGTTCCAAATCACCTTGCTCTATGAAATTACGTGTTTACGTGTTTATTACGTTTGACATTATTATCGTGAGTGATACTCATCCTCCCTCATCATTTTAAGATTAATTCATCGACCATTTAGGAATGGAGATCGTTATTGCCTACAGAAGAACTCATTCCGTTTAATGATTAATGCTACGTTACCATGGATGATGTGTATTTTCGGCATTAGCCAAACCAATATGGTTTAGCGTTTTTCACAATTTGTCACGTGCTATTTGTCTAATAAATTCTGTCGCCGCTTAACAGTGTTGAGATCTTCTACCACTGTGCTTTTGTAATCGAAAAAGAAAAGCATCGACGAACTATCAGTAGTAGATTAGTCTTCCATTATCGCAATATCTCCTTGAAATGACAATCTGCAAATTTCCGAAATATCAATTCATTTAGTAGGTTTTTAATTAAATGTTCAGTTGATTGATTGGTTCTCGTAGTGATCACTACAGATACAGTCTATATTGTTCGTGATAAGGCTGCTCCCAGTATTCTTTTTTGTTTGTACCTTTTCAAGTCTTTGTGCATTAATCGTTTACAGTTGGCATCTGTTATAAATAATTTTTCCACTTCCTCCCTGATAAAGGCAGATTTTGGTTTCCATAATGGCTTATTGGGAGTGGTGAAGAAGGTGGTGATCTTATCGAGGGCATAAACATGAGGCTGCTTAAGTATCAAGAGAATACTGTCTTTGGTCAGTCACATTATGATTGATATCTTTATGAGTTCCTTCTGTAGGCGACTCACAATTTATTAGCAACCTTAATTCTTCATAAAAATGAATTTAAATATAAATACATTGCAGAATGTCTGTCTCAAATTTTTCATTTTATTCATTTTTTGATTTTTTCGAATTTGTTATTTTCGCTGTCGCGTCGAAGTTTCATATAATGAATTTATAAAATGATCTTTCGAAGGATGTGCGGTAGAGCCTAGCTCAACAACATTTCATATAAATCATTTTTTCAAGAATAACAAAAATCGCCTCGTCGAGTTAGTTGTCCTGTTCAAATTTTTTTTCTTGGTTTTCTGTAAGGTTATTATATGGGATACATACTAAGGCTCTAAGAAGTTCCTCTGATGTTTTTTGGATAAAGTAATAAGTTATTTACTCATGCCTTCCACAGAATTACGGTCAACCATAAAAATCCTTTAAGAAATAGAAATTATCCAATATTTCCTAATTAAATGAATCGAGGAAGGAGTACATAGTTTAACAAAAGGAATTAATGAACGTCATATGTTGGATATTAGAAAGACACGTATGTGAATTTACTTTTATGACAGGAAAATCTACAACTCATAGTGAATCGAGTAGAATCAAATTGGTTGCTGTGATAAATAGATAACGTAGCTGTTCAACGCAAAATGAAATTATTCATGTTTCTAAGCTTAATTCTTCTTGTTATAACCCTGAAAGATTTTTGGATTTTGATATGATCTTTTCATAAACAGGTATAAAATCGTGTATGCAAATTTCAATACGCATTACTTCAATCACCTAAAAAATTCGCAGTCAAATGACGTGTTGGTAGGTGCTTCGGCATCCCCTCCAATAAATAAGCCCTAGTTTATTTCTCCGAAGCCGCACCCTGCTAATTACATTGAGGTTTCACATAGTAGATATGTTATCGAAAATAACATGATATTTATATATGAAATGTGACGTTTTAGTGTTATGAAAGCGAATATTTTCATCTGCAGCGCTTGTGGATGCTGTAAGTGATGAGGGTGCACATGAGCATACAATTTCAAATTTCATTGCTGATTTCACAAACATTTATTCAAGCTAACATAATGAATTATATCAGTCACTTAAGTGAATGAACCGGTACGCAGGGTTGCCTCAGTGCCTGCATCAAACGTTGCCACGTGTCTGCTGTTCACCTTTTCCAGAATCTCCTGGAAAAGATCTGCTTGCGCACGTGTTGAGCCTCAGAGTTGTTGTCATTAACTCTGGTGAGCATTTGAGAGACGATTGACTGCAGATCACCTTGCAACGGAACACGAAGCCCTGTACCAAATTCATCGATATTTGAGTTCGGGTCAACCATCTGTAAAAAAAACTGTGCTTGCTCATTCCAAAAATTCGTATTTCAGCGCTCCTACAAACGCCAATTATTTCAATACCAGCGCTTTTATAACCTATAAGTAGGCAACAAATTCAAATTCATTACCAGATGTGAAAGTTATGCGGTTTCGATTTTAAACATGAGAATGGGTAGTCAATCTACCTCTCAGAAGATGCAATAAGCATTCATTTTCATCGCAATATTGTAATGTTTAACTACAAGCGATCTACACTGTGAATTGAGTGGACCAATTAATTGCCGACTCAGTGCTGCTTACTCGCTTAGATTATTTCGATACCATTTTACCGACCTCCGAGAAATGGAAGGCTTGGATGGACTAGTGACAGCAACAAATTTGGAAAGGCGAATTCCTGATGAACTTTAGGTTTTATGTGAAACAGTTCATATAGTCAGCACTTGCTTTTATTATTTTTACTAATATTTCATTTTAATTTATTAAAATAGGACACTTTTAATGACCATATTTTCAGACACATCCCAGTATCAGCACAACACGTGCAAATTATCTGCTGGAATTTCAAGTGAAAAAAGTTTCGACTAATAAAATTTTTGTCGTAGATATTCCGACCCGAGATATTGATTTTCATAAATAGTGAGGGTCACGATTGAATCTCTACCATTTAATCCATTTATTAGAGAGACCCCAGGGTCTCCGTTTCTAAAACACCCGTTGCCCATATCGGAATTTTAACGAAACAAAGAGGTCAGGAAACATTACTAGCAAAATATCCTTTGAATTCTTCTGAAACGTAATGTCACTTTTGTATTAGTTGGGAATTGCGAGTTTCTTCAAACTGAAACCCTTTAAGAAAAAACAAAAACTCCTATTAAAGCTTCAAGAATTGCGTGGTTCTCAGCATTCGCTTGTTATATTTCCCTAGAAAAACAATTTGTCGAGAAGCGTTCGCTTTTTGCCGTCTGAAAGGCAATAATATATTTTGAGAAGTTTCTAAAGCTTCTATGTCCTAGGTTTCTGGGTGATTGGGAATCCGAGGGCTTATCCTGTGTGGATTGTCTAAATGCATGCAGGAGCTTCGACAACGCATTAACATAATCTGAATAAAATGGAGGCTGCTGAAGGTGACTGCTTTTCTGTTGATCACCAGTATCTTTGAAACTTTAGAAAGAATCTAGTATAAAAAAAGATAAGGAAATAAAGTCTATGAGAAACGAAAAGAAAAATTTCTTGTGAAGATTTCAAAGGCTGTTCTAATTTTTTTTATATGGAAATAATGCAACTCAATGCAGCATTCAGGATTAGTATACCTCGGAAATATTTTTTGAGGTAGATGAATTTTAGAGATTATTTGAGCTGCGTATAAAATTCTACAATCAGAATAAATTATTGTAGTAATATTAATAAAGCAAATGACAAGCTAAATGATCTCTGGAAGACTAGCATTGTTGAAATGTTAGTGCAAATTTATCTCGAAGAAATAAAGATTGGAACTATGAAAGCATTGGTAGTAAAAGTGAAGACACCAACACCATACTCTTCATCTGGAGGAGTTCTCTAGGCTGAAGATCGTATATTATCACCAATCCGACATTCGTACTTGTAAGCAGAAAGTGAAAATCATCATGAATTACTAGTTTAAGTAATAGAGAAACGATCTTTTTTCCTGACCTACATCCTTGTTTCATTGCAGTGTTATCAATCATTAGGTTGTCTCACAAAGTATTGTGATTCATTGAGCACAGTTGAAGCATAGAAATCATCATGAAACAAACAATTGTCGACCATTTCCTATATTATCCTTTTAATGAAAAATCGACTCTGTGAAAAAAAAAATCGAATCGATCTAGTGACAGTAAAATAACGGGGTACATGAGTGGACGTGCTTCTTCCTGTATCCATACAGAAATATATCCATCATAAATTAATTCAGTCAAACCTATCGGTAATTATGCTCAGTTGGCCGCAAAACTCAGAACCTCAGGCGAGACCCGAAGTCAAACCTCTATATAGTAACATAATTACTCTTATGGTTCTCTGTCACGTAAAATAAGAATAATTTGCTGTCTGCGCATGGACTACACGTCTCAGCGCATCTATTTGTTTTCATGTCTTGTGTGTTTGCGAAAGAAAGCAAAGAAAGATATCGATTTATTGTGTACTCAGAATTGTCTTGTTCTGTTATATCTAATTGGTATGAGTTCATAGCGAGTAAACCTCATGCACACCTCCCTCGACCACGAAACCAGCTATTCTCCGACGTTGGCGAATTGGTGCCAGAGAATTCCGGTGAAAGAGATTGGGAGTGATGACGTCAAATCGTTGTATAGGTCAGATTCACAGTTTGTACATTATCACGATGAAGATGAATGCGTGACATATACCAGAAGATTTGAACTACACCAAAGATTACCTATCCTTATTTTTCTCAATGTTTTTGTCGAAAGCATTTTCGCATATGGGTTACTATATTTCGCAGTTTTTTCTTACGTTAAAAATGTTTCTTTTATTCTTTCTTCAATTATGATGGAATATATCTGCTGTCTCGATACATCAATTTTCTAGTTGACAAAGGTTCAGGAAAGCGAAATGGGATGTTTTCTAGATTTTATCAAGTAAATAATGCTTATCCATTATAAATATAATTTCTGTTTACCATTGAGGATTATCATTCAAGCAGCGTACAGTGTAAAATCAATGAAGTTCAGATCAGAAAAAGTTGAATGGATTCAATTTTATAAGCCGTTCAACGCCATAAGAGGTATTTTGCGACGGTTTTTTGCTAGCATTCTATCATTTAGTCGTTTTTTCGCATAAATAGTTGAGCGGTATAAAACACGATTCTAATTTTTCATAGAAAAAAGGAAAGAATCCTACATCTATTCAATTATTGGAATTCATTAATGAAACGTCATTATGTAAATCATCAATTTTTTTCCATTCATTCGACATTTCAGTTTTCTCGTCGTTGGTTTTTAACACACCGAAGAATATTTCATTTCTTCCAAATGAGACTTTTACATGATATGAAGATTTACGCTGATGATGGATGAATGCAGGCCATAGAGAAGCCTAAAGTTTTATGAAATAAAAACAACGCTTTTAGTTCGTCTATTCAGCAGTTATTCCAGCCGTGCACCCCAAACTTTCGAAGATTAGCTGGGCCGGACACATGATGCTGTAAGTGAATGGATCCCACTGGACATCAAACGCACTGCAGGAAAACCACCAACCCGATGGTCTAACCCCTTCACCAAGGCCCTATAAAGGGATTATGATACCCAACGAATCTCTAGAACGAAAAGAACTCACTAGGCTACCCTCGCACGTGATAGGGAAAAATGGAAGCTTTACTGGTACCCGCTCGACTTAGTCGATGATTAACGGGAATCCAAATAATCCTGCGATTCAGCAGCAGCAGTACTTATCTCATGATGGCTGTTCGTCGACGTAATAAGCAAGAAGCACTTTAATTTTCATTCACATGCAAGCTTTTTGTTGCTGCTACAGTCGAATTTGAAGACAAAATCGTAGTGATTTGCTGCCTACCCTATTTTAGACCTTTTTTCCACCCAATTAGTACAAGACGGTCTCGATCTCTGCAGTTCGATTTTGACATTTTTACAGTAAGATAAAGGTGCAAGGTAATCTTTGGAATGACAACAAACTTCGAATATGTCTTCTTATTTGTAAAAATCTTCTTACTTACAGTAAATAATCTCTATTGGATTCAACGTTTGAACTCTTTTGAATTTCAAGCGCTTAAGAGTTTCGTTTTTTGATCGCAACGTCCTAACTACTGTGTTGTTTACTATTTTTTCTTAGTTATTTATTACTATGCATATATTGCTTATTTACTGCTATACAAAAGCGCTCAATTTCTTTCTTCTTTTTCTTAAAAGTCTTGTCATTTCTGGAAAACACTGATCTTCACTAAGCACTCGTAGCATAAATGACTTTGTGGCAACTGAGAAAAAAAAAAATCTGCATTAATAATTTGTCATTGGTGCTCAGAATATATGCACTTATTCAGGTAGGAAAAAAACTCAGAAAACGAATATTAATGGAGTGTACGATTAATTTCTTGATGATTTTCAGTTAACATCGTCAGTAATCAGAAATGATTCTCAAATCGACTGTCGACGTGGGATGGATGGGGTCAGTCAGATGGCCACTGAAAGTGTGAAATCTTATCGTTTTGCTATATTTATTCGTTTTAATGGACTAATTACTCTAATTAGAAGAACATCTTATCATTATATGATATCCATCCAGAGAACCGTTCAAATTGAGAAAATGTTCAACAGATTACATTGCAGCTTCTTCTCAAAAATCTAATCAAACTCAGAAAGCACTCAGCCCGTGAGTTATTCAATGTTGTTTACGTAGCTAGAATTATTAATTTCGATACACCGTCAACTTTTCAAGTAGCTGGATGTTTAAGCACCAAAGCACAATGCAGTTATCGTTTTATCAATCGATTTAAGTAATGAAAAACGATTTCTATTGTTTTTCCAATCCATTTATATGAACGTTCACCAGTTCACTTATAAAACCACGCCTGTACGACCACTACTGATCCACTTAAGAATAATCGAAAAAGAAAAAAGACTGCTAAAAATCTTCTGACAGAATCATTATCTGTAATGACGCATCGAATGCGTAATCAGAAGCAATTTTAATTTTACATCGAATTATGTCTAGATACAAAAACAAATTTTACTTTCACTAACATGCAATTGGATCGTCAACTTTCTGACAAACTTTCATGCCATGCTTTTCGTTGTTGAACTACTGAGTACAATCTCCAAGACCACGTTGACCTCGGAGTTTGATATGTCACACTTTTCTACCTTATTCGAGCTACTACAGTAGAATTAATTCACACCAAAAGCTCAGATTTTTGCCAGATCGTCTTCTTCAGGGTTTTGTGCGAAAAATTCAAGTTTCGTTTCCACTCAAATGTCCATGGAAGAGAGAATCAATCCAACATTAATCAACTCAAATCAATATTATCATTCTAGCGAAGAAAGTGAGTCCAGTTTAATCACACGATAGATGAATATAGAATAATTACGATAGAACAGAATTTCAATTATAATCCAGTCAATCGTTAAAAATTAGGAAATCCATTGTGATCGATTAGATGTGTTTTAGAATTTTTCGCTAATTTTGTTCACTAAGGTGTGAATTATATTTTTATGTTGAGACGTATAAAGAGAAAACTAACCGTTAGCTATTTTTTGGAACATTCGATAAAGAAAATCTAACACAACAGAGCCACGCAGAGAACAAATGACGGAAAAATTTGAAAAAGAAAGTTGGTCGAGATCGCAATTAAGGAGAGATATGTGAAAAGGGTATCATTATTGAGTAACTATTTACGTATAAAAAACGGCCTAGGTTAAAGGTCATGAAGATGATGTAAACAAGCACCGATACTGTTAAGGCTTATATGACATCTTTCACGAGAGCTTCCCGAAAATGCCGTATTCCGTTGCTCTCGATTGATATGTCTTAGAATTCACAAATATTTTGCCCATTTAAGCAATGAGCCTCAGATGATCTAGAGATTTTTCAGCGATTATTTTTTTGACTTAATTCATATCATTCACTTACAAAATAAACACAAATGACTAACGAATTCTTTATTCATCTCAAGTTGCTAGTAAATCTTATATTTAACTATTTTTCTAAAGGTTCAAATCTTACGTAAGTGCTTCAAAATTCGTTACGTTACAGGATGATATTAGTTTTTTCAATTAAATTCCTTCTACCAAAAATACACCATTTTGAAATATTCGAAGTAGAAATATTGTAATAATAAGAACTAATAGTTGACTTTTGGAAAGAACTCGTCTATGAAAACGGGCTGTTGATTTTACTTGAGGCCACGAAGTAGTGTCACAAACAAAGCTTTCATATTATGCAAAACTTTATATAACTAAATTGCATAATTCTTATTCGTTTAGTTGGAAAAAAATATAGACATATAGACATACATTAGACTATATATATACTTAACTTTAAGCCTAGATATGATAAAGTGGATTAGTCGTGATAGAACTCACAAGATATAGTCGTCGCTGCGTTGTAGTTGCATAGAGTGACAGTAGTACTATCATGATCAAGTAATGGCGGAATATCGACATCAGATTGACTGTCATCAAAAGGTTTGAAAAGAATGCCGTATAAGATGGCTTAGCTTAAGACACGCCTCTTCAAACCCACAAAGTTCGTCAGTGGGCGGATGGTATATACAGTACCACTTGCTCATTCAAAATCAGGTTATTAGAGTATCACGCCTCAAAGAACATCAAAAAGTTAATGAACAAGCAAGATATTATCAAATATGAAAGTATATGAAAGTACTAAATATTCATGAGACTTCTTAATTTTCACGCAGGTAGTTTTAAAAACAGAGTAATGAGGTAACCCAATTACGTTTACTTTGTATAGAACAAATCTCTAGTGGAGAAATTCTTCGCATTTGGAAATGACTCTGCTAATCACCGTTATCATTATAGACTGCAAGCTTGAATCATTAAATAAGCAGTATAGTTGGTTGTTTGCTGAACAACATCTATTTATTACGTAATATTTCCGTTCAAGTAAATTATATTCTACAAGTTGTACTCAAATTGCAACACACATTCAATGTTTTAGCAATGTGAATCGATGTACTTCTCATACTTCAATATTGATAGCACATATAATAATGAGTGTAAGCGCTTTTTGACTCTGTCGTTATCGAAACCCATTTCTAATAATCATATTTAAGTAGAAGAGCTATTACAGTGATCAGGTTGCAAGCAACAACAGTGACATTGCTCTTTTAGCTGTGCACTCATGATTTCACGGATGAACACAGGTAGTCAGCTTAAACTGATCCCTTGTTTTCTAACTATCGCTAAAATAATAAGTCAGCATTCGTCATGCCCAGATGCATCGTACGACTAATTAATTTGCGAAGCTATTGAGGAGTTTTAATGTTGTTATTAGATTTTTCAATAATTATTCAAAATGAAGGATGATGATTGTAGAGAATACTCTCTCGAGTATTCTCTACTTTATCATTCAAATTACGGGCAGAGTAAAAACATATTAATTATTATATTAATTTGTGGTTTATGAGTCATCGTATCGAAACTTGGAAATGGTGGAGGCAAGCGAAAGTGCAAATGTCCTTATTCATAAAGGTCATAATTTCGATATATTTCTGTGAATCATCATAAAAAGGTCATAGTTTCGCAAATGATTCTAGAAATTAACTTAGCTGACTATCATGACGGACTATAATTAAAAGTACATCATTTCCTCATACCGAAATCTCCGCCCCCTCCATATATAAGCAGGTACTGTAAACATCTCCTCCATACTCTCACTCATGCCGGCCCAAACGTCTTCCACCTTTGACATTAAACTCGTTG
>KN716206.1:249639-264344 GCA_000816705.1 Dictyocaulus viviparus | reverse complement strand
TATATATATATATATATATATATAAACGCGTATGTGCTTAGTGCTTACAGCGCTTATCCCTATTCCACATGTAGCCGACAACGGCAACAGACCATGCGATAACGTGACGTTGAAGATATTGTACCTGTTTGTAAGACGATGTGCAACTCGTTTGAAAGCAGTATGCTACTCTATGGTTTACCATTGTCAATAGCTGAAGAATATCCACATTACGAGCGTGTTTAGCAAAAACCTGTAAGACGAAATCATTTTTCTTAACGCCACATATGACAACAGCTGAAAAACAAAGTTGTTAAATTGTTTCCTATAGTTATATTTCATTGAGCGCAACTATGCATAAGAAAGAAGCATGTAAAAGAGTGGAGAACAGAATTCTAAAACCATTGAACAATGTTTGGTTCCAATAAAAAATAATTCTAATTGCAACGTAAATTTCACGGATCTTCCTTTTGGAGACATCCTAAACGGATTAGTCGCGAGGGTACGTAGTGCGATGCCAGGTAGAGAAGGTAAATCGTAGACCAAGAACGACCTTGCGATTGACTTTAGGAGCTAGTTAATTAAGTGGATTCACTCCCTGATTCTGCAATGCTCAGTCGACTCATGTCTTCTGAGGTGAGTGCAGATATTTGAACTTATGCATGTGTGTGTACTTGTACTTCAATGTACCCTGCATATCGTCGATTCGGCTTAAAACCCGCAACTGACCGATTAAGAAGTACTTAAGAGGTGAATAGAAGTCGCCTTTAATAAATAACAGTTCACTAAATAGATGCCCTTCCGACGCATGCTGAAAAACGGTATACGACGCCATCGGGTTTGTCGAAACAAGAAGACACCAGCAAGTGAGCGTTGTCAACGACACAATAGGAGTGTTCCATAAAGAATGCGATAAAAAATTGTCGATGGTGCAGGTGCACTTGTTGATGGAATGAACATAGAGAGTGAAAATAAGAAATTACCATGACAAACAAGACGATCCATGGTGACTCACAATTTTAAAATCTTTTATCCCTACAATAACAAAATATACTTGGTCATTGCAAGTCGGTTTGAAAAACGGATGTCGCTGTCGTTCTTAAGTTCTGTAAAGGATTTGACCACTGCATTGTTCACGTCAGGTTTTTCATAATGCGTAAAGTAGAGATGAAGTTTTTAATAAGCAAAATCTCAAGATAAAAAAGTGGATTTATAAAATCCTTTAGCTAGCATTCGGTAGCACACCGTCATTGAAAAAGTCGACAAGGAATATAACCGTGTAATTCAACATCTTCACTAAGAGGCAAAAAATGCCGAAGTTTTAAAAATTACTAAAAGTCGTTTGTCTTCAAAAGCTCCCAAGCTCATACGCCCATGTGGAATAGCTAAAACTGCAAGCTTTTAATGGCAGCACCTATTAATGTTTAAACTTCCGAAAAGGAGGATAGAAGAACACTATGAAGAGAAAAGTGCACAAATGATGAATGATGCGTATGATGCTGACAAGAACATTCGTGACGACTGACAATGCTTCGACACCTATGAGGCCAGGATTAGTATACTCCGTCGCGAAAATCAAACACATACCACTCCCAAAGAGGCGATGAAGAAAGTCAACAACAATAGCAACAATTGTGCCCGTTGATTAGCCGCAAAACAAGGAATCTCAGGCGAAACTAAAACACGCCTTCAAAGATATCATCGCATCCAATTAAGATGATAATTACGGGATAACCCGGGACCTAGATATAATCATAATCTATTCTTTATCTTACAATAATTGTATTTGTATCAATATTTTCCAACGACATTATACTATCTCGGGTTTTACGGCAACTCAGCATAATGATTCGTGTAAGTATAACAAGAGAGTATTATGAGAAATCACTCCGTTTCACCTTTGTAGGTCTCAAAAAAAAAAATTCAACTCCTCTAAAAAGGGAGCGGTCATAAAGACAACAAACCAAGAGTTCCGCACTTCATACATCAAAAATGTTTCCAGCTAGACGACACCCTACTGAAAATACTATGCGGAAATCATAATGGGATGATATGGGAGTGAAGTCGACAGTAGTCAACTTTATCGTTGCTTCACTGATGATATTGTATTCATTACATCAAACATCGAAGTCGACATCAGATGAAACATTAAGAAACGATGTTCATGGAAAACGAATATGTTTTTAACGCCCTTCTAACGCCCCACGAAATAAATATCTCGGAATGTGACACACTCAGCTCAAGCTATGTATAACTCTGACGTGCAGTCAATATGATGATGAACGACACTGCACCAGACCTGAAGCCATAAGTCTATGATTTCCATACCTGAGTTCCTCCGTCAACGTAAGCTTGGAAACTTCCATTTTACAAAAGCAAGATGAAAGATCACTGTGCGCAATCCAACACTCCACCGTAGAGGGATGATGCTAGGCGTTCTCAGTGTGACACAAGTTACAAAGTAATCCTACGTTCAGGGACAAAATCGTACAGGCCAAGCTATTGAAAAATGAGATAGGTCGAAAATGTGATAAGTATAAGTGATCGTTGGACACAAGGTCTGATTGATTTTATTTCTTGTACATCAAACGCGCATGAAGCTAAATAATCTACTCCGTGACCATATCTCATCAACGGGAATCCAGGTGAAGCTCAATCTGCGTCATTATCAATATTTATCCACAGGATGCGACAAACATATAGACCACATAAATCATAATTTAAAAAAGAAATTTTGCGAGAACATGAAAAAATTGTATAATTAGCATTGCAACATTCAAAAATAAATATTCAGGATGTTGCCTTCACTGTATCGATGTTATCTAATTCTGTTAGATATTATACGAACTCTGTAGTATCTACGTAATCACAGTCCAGAAGCTTCATCCAAATACAAGTTCAGAAGCTTTGTAGAAAGTGAAAAAAATTTTTCACGTCAAATTAGACTCAGGTTCTTATGAAGCTTATGAATTTGCCCTTTCCATAAGAATAAGAACAGAATAAAAAGCAAATACCTCACAAATAGCTTGCACAAACCAGCTGCCATGTAAACTATTCCGCCAAGACACGTAAGTCGGTGGTGTTGCATACGCTATGAGAAAATCGGACTCACGAGGTTTCAACAAACTTGTCTGTAAAAAGAGAAGCATATAATCAACTTACAGCCTCCGCTTGGCCGTATTGAGCATGTCTTTTAAAATGTCAAATTAATAAACCCCTGCGTACTTAATGAACGACCTGGTAACTTTGAATTTATCAGCTGTTTTCCGAATTCAAATATTTACCTCTACAACCGCAGGGCGCATGCAGTTAAACAGTCCGAACGGCCCATCTAACTGCTGACACCGAGTATCTGTTTGATCCAAATATGTTGCACCAGTGTCACGACGATCTGTAATTTACGGTTATTAAAGCGAATCGCGGGTGGAGTACACAAAAATACCGAATAGTAGGTCAGTTTGCGCAATGGCTACCGACACAGCGTACATTGCTTGCCGTCATTTTAATTCTAAATCCTACACAAATCGAACTTTTCATCCTGCTGAAGTCGGTCAACAGACGCTTAATTTTTCTGTCGAAATAGAATAGGCACTGAATGAATGATAAATTGACCACTTAAAACGGAGCCTCTATCACCATCGGATGTTTTCGTCAACGCTTTCCCAATATCTTCGTATAAAACTTACTCGATTTCTGCAGCTATTTCCTTTCCAACCATGGTTCTTTGCATGGTGAGGGGTGCAGAAGTATGGAAAGAAAACGCCCATAAGCCATAAATGGGCCAAATTGAACATAACGGTTCACATTAATGGCTCCATAAATGAACGGCTAACCTACTCCATGTCACTTCAGCATCATCTACAATTCTACATCCATATTTACCTATTACTGTTCATCTGTTACTACTTTATCTCATCATTGTCATGACATGCATTTAACTTCTGTATCTTTATAGCCCATGATTGGTTTACATTAAACGGCCTTGTCTACATTGAATTTATCGTAGATTTTGATATATTGCGCAAAGTATTCGTTCTTGCTGATTATCGTGCTATATCATTACTATATTCTTATTATATTACATAAAGTTTTGATTACCGAAATTTGAGGTCACATAAGCAAATCTACGTCAACGACCGAAAATCAGAGACACAGCCGTGCATGCCAAGCTTTCGAAGATTCGGTGGGCTGGATACGTAATGCGCATGATGATGACCGGTGGATGGAGTTGTAAGTGATTGGATCCCACTGGACATCAAACGCAATGCAGGAAAACCACCAGCCTGGTGGTCTGACTACTTCACCAAGGCCCTATAAAGGGATTATGATGCTCAACGAATCCCTAGAGCGAAAAGAACTCATTAAACTACCGTCGCGCGCGATAGGGAAAAACGAAAGCTTTACTAATGCCCGCTTGACTTAATCGATGATCAACGGGAATCCAGATCAACTAAGTTGGCGAAATACCAGACGTTTGACAAACCGGACTTACTACAGCGTCTTTTATGACTTAAAATAAATACTATTTCTAACTATGATAGCTTGTTTGAAATCCAATGGAATCATACAAATCAAAAACAGACCTATTGCATTTAACTAGGTGATGTATATCAGCAGCATGGAAGATTAGCAACAAAAACATGGTAATTGACCAAGTTTAAAGATTTTCATATGACAGTAATAATATCCAACACATGTATCTAAAACATTGAAAGCAATTTTTGGAGGAAAAAATTCACAACCTTATTAGAAGAGTATGCTGTTGAAACTTTTTTTTTTCAAATCGTCGAAATAGATTGTCTACCATGTTTGACATGACTAAAAAGCGAGCGCGAAGCTATCCCTTCAATATAGTATAATTACCTTTTTCATCAGCTATAATCTCCGTTTAAGTGCTAATTTTCATAACCATTTCCTTCCTTATTTGCGATTAATGTATTTTTAAGAATACCTGTTGCACGACACTTATAAGCCAGGAATATTAGGTAACAAATAAGTTCAAAAACGAGAAGCAGTACTTCGTCAGCAAAAGGAGAAGCACTCTCATAACACAATGTCTTAGTGTAAAATTTACTCGAAAAAAAAAAAACATTAAAGTCGCATTCTCGTGTATAGGCTCAAATGAAATGCAATACATTTTGTACGAATAACAAATGAAGTATTTTTCATTTTACACTAGATGGGACACTTACATTGCTACACCTCGTAACCATGGTGATAGAAACAAACGCAAGGTCAAAAATGAAGAGGAAGAAAAATCATGGTTTACTGCTTCATTTGAATTCTCTTTATACTTACTAAGCATTTCGAATAACATACTCCAAAAATTTTTGTTTTGAAACTATTATCAGGACAAAAAATTTACTATAGATTTAGAAGAATAAGCATTGTGTTCACCATGCAATATATTGGGTTAAGAAGCATAGAAGAAGAAATTAACTTGATGCGAACAGGAATTTTCAAAGGAGAAAGAAATAGCTGATTTGATAGTATTTGTAAGCCATCTTCCAAGGTAAATCATAGAAAGGAAAACCTGATTAATTTTAAGAAGATTTAATTTTTGAAAAAACCCACTGATCAAGTTTGAGGATTTCAAATATAGAAATGTTTGTCAATACTCACCTCCTCTACAAGCTTGAATAAAGATCAATTTCGGTTTTCCGGCCAAAAGAGGAGCATTCCTAGCATTGAGAGTTTCCAAGAACGAATAAATAGAAAGAATATCATCGTCCTCACCAACTCCTTAAATTACAGAACTGTTGGCTAATTCGATAATGTATTATCGAAAAACAATTCAAGATTAATATTAAAACCTTCCTAATAAATAGAGTATTTACTAAAACCTATCTAGTTAAACATTAACGTTAAATAGTCCTTATTGTGAGAGATATTCGCGCTCAACGTAACATCGTGCACATCATTAAATCCGGGGCTAGTTATGCAATGACTTGAGTTTACCACTCCTTACCAAGTCAGTGCTGCGAATCTTAACCAGATTTTTAGAATTCTAATTTGACTCCGGATGGATATTGGACTTGGTATGCCTGGGAACCATTGTGGGACCTGAATAGCAGATTTGGGCCTGTGTTTCACTGTGACACATCGACTACTGTCCCACACGCCCCTGAAGCCAATTTTTCTGTAATACATAATTCTTCAATATTTGAAATCAGACAGTTTAACATGACAAGAGCATGCATTACTTCGAGTTCAATAGTTTTTGGTCAAGGAAAATCGAAAACAGATGCGCAGTGATTACTGAAAGGTGAGCGTTTGTAAACATGAAAGCCCATTAGAACCTTTTATTAAAACGTAAAAGGATAAGCCAAGAAATTACAAATCGAGTACTTCAGCAGTAATTTTTTAAAGATGATTGTAAATAACGAATGGAGTGGTGTTATGGTAAAAATTATGATGAATAGCGCTTATAAAAAACGCAGTTCAGAAAAGCTAACATGCCAGACATTTATGTCATGATGATCACAAATAGTATATGCACAATCTGTCTTCTTACTTGACTAACGTAATCTGTTTACAATTGCTTTCTACTTTGCTTTCTATACACATGCTTACTTTTTCACCTCGTTCACTCAAAAATTGTATGGTAACTGTATATGAAATGGTGACTGTAAGAATACGTAAAATATGATAATACATAAGTTCCATTCAGGTCCATTTAACCACACATTCATCTATGTTTTGATCATGCAATCACATTAAGGAATTAGTGACCCGCAATCAAATAAGCACAGCCTTTAGTTTTAATTAGTATCACAAGACAATTACTGAAGTATAACAGCTTTAACACCATTTTTCCGAGTGCTAAATGAAGAGAAACCAAACATAACTAGTACAATAAGTAACCTTCAAAAATATGAGGATGAAAGAATGATTGCAATGACTATTATGTGAGAAATAATATGTAGGAATTCAAAATCGTAAAGTCTGTAAGCTGAATGTGCGATGATATTTGGATAGGTGTGATTTTCTCGTGAAAATTTCATGTCAACTTCGTGCACGGTTTAGAGGAAGCCACAAAACTTAAAGCGAAAAGAACGCATTCAACGTAATACAATGCAGATACGCAAGGACCCAACACCATTATAACGTTATTTGGCTCGAACAACTTAACTGCTCATAAAATTCATTCTTAAGTTTCATTAGTTGGAGACAATCATAGAAGAAATGTTTTCAGTCTCTCAATGATAAGCTACTAGTGCTGAAGCAAGCAATTCGTAGAGAATGAGAAATGAAGTGATACATCTTGTTTTTTGCTATTGATTACCTCTTTCTCATTTTAAACTTATCACATTGAAAATGAAACATCCGTAGTTATATTAAATTTAGTTTTTTCAATGAAAGTGAGACTAAAACCGTTCGCATTGCTTTAAACCATATGACTTCACCTGTTACCTCAATAATGTTATGGAGTTGTAAATTGACAATATTAGAATTTGGTAGTACTTTAACTGTGAACACTTTGTACTCAAATTATGAATTCATATTGATTTCATACCACTATTTTTCTCCAGACAAAACAAGTTTTCTTTTTCCTATTCAACTAAATACACCAAGCAAATGAAAAAGTAATTTCTCGATTTTAGTATTCTCAACACTGCATAAACTGTAATTTTTTAAACGTACACTATTAAGTGCATGCACCAAGAATATGAATCTTCAATCTTGGTACTTTTCGCAATTGATCATCATTTGAATGATGAATTCAGGAAGTCATTAATCGTCGTCATTTTTATGTTTGATGCAAATGAGACGCATACATGTATTATACAGAAATGAAAATCCAGATTATTCCGTACTATTTATTATTTTCCTAAGTAAAAATATGAGGTAATCTTAGGATTACAGCATGATTTAACCACAAAACAGGGAGTATCTTGAAAGTGATGAATAACACATTAAAAACAGTATGTTCATGTTAAAAATTACTATCACCTTGACATAAACTGATCACAATCACATCTCATCCTCTTATGACCTATTTCACGTGATAATAACTGGTTCCAATTCCAAGTTATTGTTAATGTTTTATTCTGACGTCCTAATAATTAATAATGATAAATGAAATGTGTAGTTTCGATAGCTTATAATGGATAGGAGGATATGTTCCTAAGACATTTGAATTTCTATATAAGAGCAAACCTAGTGAGATACAAAGCCATATTGATTAGGACGAAATCACAAAGTGTCAAATTTTCCGAGATGATACCTTCAGCTAGTTCAATCGCAACACTTCCAAAAAAATACAAAGGCTACAGCGGCATATTAACTCCTCCATACCACGTACAGTAGATTCTACTCTCATCAAGTAGGGAGGAAAGGTGACCGGTAAAAAACGAACTACTCTCGGATTTAAAATGATGTTATTGGAAACGAAAAAAAAGAACACATTCATTAAATACCTAGGTGACTGTATTCTAATCTGCAGCTACGATACAAAAACGGTCAAGTAAATGACCACCCTTTATCCATATCTTCAAATTGCTAGTCTCATTGAATTTCATATTATCGTCTCACGAAAATAAATAAACATTGAAATTTACATACTCCCATTATTTGAAAAGCCTTGTTCTATGAAATTTTGAAAATTAACCTATTCCATTGTTTTATTCGAAATTGTATCATAGCGCTCGGACGTTCTTCGTCTCCAAATTCAATTTCAGAAAAAATTCACTACCATACCCATCTATATATCAATTTGAAAATCAGATTAACTTAAAGTATGTAGAGAGCATTTTTTATAATTATAACCATATACAAACATATCATCATAAGAGACATCATATATCATGTCTAATAATCTCCTGTCTCTAAATAATCATCGCACTGATAGTTGAACATGGTCGAGTGCACGTATTCGACAAATATATAATCGATGAGGGGGACAGATACCAGCAGATGGAAAAAAAGGCCTATAGAAGCATTCACAAAGACAACGTGTACTTTCCGAACGCCGAGCTTTTTAACATAAGCTCCGTTTTCGCCATAAATACTAAGTTTATCGAAGCTCACCAACCTTTTTGTGCGCTAAACAGAGAAGGACAAAACTTTTGAGAACTTTTTCCGTTAGATGCTAATCAGACACTCGATAGCCTGCTGGTCGTCCGGCATGGTCAAGTCTATTTTCTTACCTCCATCTTCAATTTCATTCATTCAATTACCACATTTTTTGAAATAATGATCACTACAAACTCAATCCTTCCGTTTCTATATCTTCTAAGTATTATTTTTACTCTTTTACAATACCAATCTTAATAATCTATATATATTAATTTTACCGTATCAATCTTCTCTCACAAACTTCAATGTAATAATATCCCTTATTTTGTTTGTTTAACCGAATGTGTTACATAACAGCTGCAAATACTATATTTGCCTAACACCATCTTCCTATTTTGAAAATTATGAAACTTTCAAATTGTATGAAAGTTATGAAACGCAGCTCCAAATCAGTTCGCGGTTGTCCCACAGGCTTACTAAGCCCGTCATCCTTTCGAAGCCGGTATGGGTATTAGAGAAATCTCGGTGAAATAAACAGCATTCACTCAGTGAAGAGTGGTCAACTGAAGTAACTGTATAGACCAAACTATCATTCAATCACCTCCACAATATCACGTTGAACACGAATGCTTGGGCGAGTCTCGCTACAAGGAATTGATCTACGCCTGAGCTTATCTTGTCTTGATTATTACCGTACTTTTGACACGCTTTGAGCAAAAATTTAATTACCCATTTTTGAATGGAAACCACATGGCTGTTGAACACAAGCCTCTGCAAAACATTCACGTGTTTTACATGTGCAAGGAAGTAAACGTCCATTTCTTTCTATCACGGTATTCCAACAAATCATTTTCAATCTAGGAACTCGATGAGCATCATAATTTTCTCCTTAGAACCTTCATCTGATCACTCACAGCAACCTAGCGGCTATCATTTGTACGTGTCATGTGTCCGGCCCACCCAATCATCGAAAGCATGGCGTATACAGCTCCCTTTCCGATACCTGGTTATTGACGTAGGTCAGCACCTGCCTTCAGCAATTTGTCATTCAGCTTTCATAATACACAAATTTTCACTTGAAGCCATGTTTCCTATAAAACATATCCGAGCTGACAGTTGCTTCCTCTTGTTCCATGTTTGATGTTATGAATCTATCAATATACGTTATGAATGTATCAATGTCTTATAAAGGTAGTGAAAATGCTAATCGTTGGTCTGCACTCCAATATCATCCCATTCTAATTTTCGCATGATTTCCTCACAATAGTTGTGAACAGGTTTGAAAAGATAGTTTGCCTTACCAAACCATTCTGCTCATGTTAGTGATGACATTCCTTATAGAACGTAGTAATTTTGGTAGTGACATGCTTATGCTGCGGACGAAGAATCTCAATTTAAGTGTGAAGCACGTGATTAGTTGTTTCCATGCGTGCTTATCCAGAGTTATGTTACCTTCTGTAAGACTCGTTATTGCGTGAATACAGCCCATCGTGCTAAGCACTTTTGAACACCTTGTTTGCTCATGCGACTGTTATTCGTTTAATGTTCTCCTCTTTCTGAGAAAAACTCGTATGAAAAACTTATAGACGATGGACTGAAGCATTAGCGTTGCGAACGCTCTTGGCAGCTAATCTACTTCATTCATCACGTCTGTTCCTCTCACTTCTAGACTGTCTATTTTAATGTAAATAAAGGATAAATAAATGGACTACATGGCAGCTATAAAACATGCCGTTGTAATACGCACTTGCGGGTCAATCTACGTGCCTAGCATGTTCGCTGTCGAATGAAAGTAGCGTGTCACTATATTCAAACAAAAAAAAAAACATCGCTATTGCACCAAATTATCAATGAAGAAGAGCCAATGAAGAAAAACAACAAGACGAGTATTGGAAAATAAGCACTACTGATTGGTGGATCAGAGGAAATAAGATTGCTCTTTCCAACTTCCATAAAATTGCATCCGCTCATCTTTACGATCTGACTTTCAGGGCGAATGAGCAGCGTATCAATGGTTATTATTCAGCAAAAGTTATTCTATATATGAAAATGCAGATTGCTGCTTGCGTCAAAAATACTCAAATTCAGATTACTATAGATTAACTTAATTTTGTTCTTTGATAGATAATTCTTATTAACAAAAAGCAATGCTTCAAGCAAAACTTGTATAGAAAGGTTGATACATTTTATAAGCTGATCCAACAACAGATGAGCATATTGGCGATCTAGAAGACACAGATATACCACCATCAGATGATAAGTGTTAAACAGACAACCTGAGAAGTGGAAATACCGCCGTCATCAGCATTCCATTAGCATTTCATATAAAATTCAAGTAGATACATTGGGAAAAGGACATTTTTGGATGACAAAGTTAATAACTCCTATGGATCAGATTCAAATTAAGCAGTTTGTCTAATCTAGTCCTTATGGATCTGGATTGAAAGAATGGGATGGAACTAGTAAAAGGTTAATATCATCTACAATGTGGTAGTCTCTCAGTGGAATGTACCACAACAACGTGCACTACTACCTAAGAGTCAGAACCGTAATATCGTCTTTCAAATTCTAATAAAAGCATTAGACCACTAATCTTAAAAATCTGGCTAGTCTCCTACATAATAATAAAGAAAACTTAGAAATTAAAATAATATCGAAGTTTAGAAATTATCAAAAAATAGCTAGATTTATTTTCTATCACCTATAGTAACCATAAATCATTATAATAGGTTTACAATGATTTTGTTCTTATATCACTAGTGGTGATGAGTCAATCACAAAACCTGGAACCACAAACAATACTCGAACTAGCATCTATTGATACCCGTTTTGATGTGCTTTTGATTGCATTATCGAGGTCCTCGCCCCACAACCACTCAATACTTTCCTCATTGTTTCTATGTAGTTATTACATTACATTTTATCAATAGCCGCCTTATTTTGTGACCCGGCTGGCCTGTATCAGAACTGCATCCAGTTATGCTGATAAGTACTAGTGATAAGTATAATTTATAGAAAATAACTAAAATAAGCATGAGACATCATACACCGAGTTGTTCTATAGTTATCAAGACCTCAATAGCGTAATCGAAAACAAACTAAATCGGACATCTGTAGATGCAATCTCAACTCCTGCGTGAGCTTCCGATTTTGCGATTCAGTCAGCATCATTAAGGACAAAAGAACTAGCAAGATATTATTTCATTCATGCACTCGTTCCAAGTCCGTGTTGATACAACTACTAAAACCATCAGGTCAAAATGATGCCGGTGAAAAAGGAAAGACACAATCTTGACGTCATAGCAAAAATTGAGTAAGAGAAGATTGACGACCATTTGGACTTGATAGTAACACAATTAACCAAAGATATAGAAAAAACAAAGGAAAACAAATTCTGCGAATGATTACATCACTCGAGAAACACAAGAAAAGGGCTTCTACGTAACATGAAATGATTACTAACACGTCTCACAAATTACGTTGGAAAGCTGGTAAAGATAAAGTGTTACACATAAAACTGTTCTTATTTATTGACTGAAAATAGATTCAGTTATCAACCAAAGAGTGGAAAAAGGAATAAACAACCTACAAACCTTCATTAATCTTCTACACACATTTTGAAGATTTAACCACGTTAATAGAACTGCATTCATAATGATCTTTTCATTCTGATATATAAATTCAATAACGTCATACGAATTCGATTACACCGTTTTAATCGAAACAATAGAATGACAATTTATCATTCCGTTGGCGAATAACAATTTTCAGCGACTCACCAAGTAATTGATCTCGTTCCCCATGTGTTAGCACCACTACGATCGTTGAAGAAGCAAGATGATGTCTTGTGTCGTTTGCAAACGATCGCACACATTCAAGCATTTCCTAAAACACTGAAAAAAAGAAACGGTTGATACACCCGTAAATCCGCCAAAGTCCCACTCATACTAATTGAATATTCATCTCTAGCGAGATATTACGGCTACTTATACCTGAACGACCTAAAGTGTTAATCGTCTTATAGTAAGAACTGCATACAATTCATCTATTTACAAAAAAAACTTCTTGTATTATGCAAGCATACATATACACATACCTTACAACTTAGGTCATTCTCGATAAGAACATTATAACCCAATTGTTGGAACAAGTTCTTAAGATTGACACAATCGATTTCAGTACCCTTACGACGCGGCATGGATAAAAAGTTCTCGTTGTTGATAATTAAACATAAGCCTTTTGGACACGAAAAGTTTGGATATATCTAAATAATAATAGTGAATCCAAGTACCATATAATACAACCAACTTGAAATATCCCCAGAGTAGGAAAAGGCTTGATTTTTAACTTATCTCACCGAATCGCGGTTTTTCAAATACATTTCCATTTGAGAAGAAGCATTATTATCAATCATATCCACTTTCAGATCTTCTAGTATACCAGCTGGCTTCATTGCAGACATAAGACATGGATCTACACGACATATTTTAAGCAATGGTTACATGAAGAAAATGCATCTTTAAAAGCAAATATGTTATCGTAGATGACTGAAAACTTGTACAAAGTAAAAGATACTTATTCTCACCGAATATTACTAATTTCGACCTATCCTGACTTCCCATATTTGAACCATTACTTGTAGATTCATTTTCCCTGTAAATGAAGCTGTATACACAAGAAAGAATCTAAGATGCCTTGATCAATAGGAATTTTCATATTCTCTTAATTAAAAAAAAAAAGATACTAAAGGGTAAAACTTTATGAAGAAACAAAAAGAGGCCTGTAGGAAGCCAGAAAGAAATCGTTAGAGGATAACTGAACTGAAGGGGTGTGTAGCACAACTGCAGAAGGTAGGGCAATGTTACGCAAACCGCTGTTCAAGTACGACCCCAGGTCTATCAAGCCGCTACCGCTGAAGAGTAGATAAAAAGCAAGAATTATTATTGTATGGACCAGCTTCGCACTCAATCACTTCCATAATATTACAATAGAGATTCCCAGAATGACTAACACTAAAGCTTATCCTATCTAATTTACGGGGCAAATGAGAAAACCCGTAATGATACCTTCTTACGATATAAGAGAGTCCAAGAAAGAAGTCGACACATTTTCAAAGAAAATTCTGAAATAACAAAAAATTCTAGGTTAAAAGACTGCAATTCTGTGCACCCAATTTGCTCAAGCTTTTTAATGACTAATTTTTCTTAATTAGGAAAAAAGTGTTGTGCACAATGAACAATGTTTTTAAAGTACTAATCAATTCTTCTATACGAAATTCATAGAATGGCATACAGAAAAAAATAAAAACGCAGACTTGTAGAGAATACTGCCTCGAGTAATCTTTATTTATAATTCAAAATACGCAAAGTAGAGACTTATCATATAACCATATTAAGTTCTTTTCACTGATTAGTCATCGTATCGAGACAAGTAATGGGCAGTGGTTCTAATTCATAAAAGGTTATAAGTATTACGACACCGTGATTAAGCCTTTGGTATCGGCATTAGAAAAAGACATCGCTTAGACGTCTCTAGTCTCCGCCCCCTCCCTATATGAGCAATTACAGTATTCATCTCCTCAGTGCACTTCATACATGACCTTCAACTTAAGCTCCTTTCGCATTTGGTATGACTGGTTGTCGCTATCTTATAATACAAAAAGTCTCATACAGTTCTCCACACAATCCAACCGACTATAAATATTAGTT
>KN716206.1:214636-248762 GCA_000816705.1 Dictyocaulus viviparus | reverse complement strand
TTCCTCTGGTACCAATTTACCGACCCCGGAGGGATGGCGGGCTTGGTAGACCTGGGGGGCGGCCACGAACTGAATCGACCGGCGTGTCACTGCGGCACCTCCACCACTGAGCCACTGCGCCCCATTAATATGATAGTCTTACTTTATTAATTTTAATCCATCGCTATTGTAATCTCGATATACTATTTTTATGTGTTGTTTTAATAAAGGCTTAATTACTCAAGTTTGAGGTGCAGCCGCTTAAATTTATAGCAAACCTTACGACTACTGAACCCGAACCCTTGCATAAGACCAAAGATAATTTTGAACTTGACCTAGGCAGTCAAAATGGTGAACAGGTATGAAAATCTCCCTTTTTCGAATCAAAAATATTAATGTTTACCTCATCCACGTATGAACATTCCTTAATTTAATAGTTTGCTAATATCTATGCGAAATGTACACAATTTCTCGAGCTCAAGATAAAATAGATGTTTTAATCAATCCCTGTTTCGGGCGCGCGTCTATCCATTTGTGTTCAACGTAATATCGTCGGCGTTATCAAATGCAAGCTTAGTAAATAGAATGAGAGAAACTGACCACTCTTTTCCAAACTAATGTTGCTAATTTTAAACAGATTTATCTCGTATACATTCTCCAATCACCTGAGGCATAGCGAGCCTAGTATGCTTGGTAGAGGCCCTAGACCTGCGTACGCATATAACATATACATATATCGCATATTTTTCCCAAAATATGATCACATTTTTCTCAAATATCACCTTTCAATAGTGGAAATTACCAATAAAAGTTCACTCTTAGCTTGGTCTCCATTTGATAACGAGAATTTCTTAGAAATACTTTCAAAACACGAAGAAGCTGTACAGGTGTTTTCTAGAAATTTTGTAGTGCATTAATAATTTGTAAATTATGAAGAAACACACTTAAGTAGAACATTCAAGTAATTCCACGGATCTCCCTCGCTGAGGAATCTCAAGTCGGTTAGTCGCGAGGCTACGTGGCGCGACCCCAGGCGGCGGATAGGGGGTGAATAGACGGACCAAAGCGACTAACGACTCGAATCGGACGGTTAAAATTGAAAAGACGTGGTCCAACACCGGCTTTGACCATCTTTATCGTATACGCTCCTACTTCGGACTACGATAAAGATGAAATCGAAGCATTCTATATGGACTTGGAGAAGTTCTACAGAGAAGACCGCACATTATACAAAGTCATTGTTGGCAAATTTAATGCTAAAATTGGCTGTAGAAGAACGCCTGAAGAACGTCACATTGGGACCCATGGACTCGAGTGGAATGAACAGGGAGAGCGGCTATCAGAGTTTATCGGCTATCAGTTGTCCCCAAGTTCTACACGGGATCCGACCATCGCCTCCTTCGCGCCAAATTTTTATTCACACGCAAAAGAGAGAAAGCTGCAATTTTCAAAAAACGAAATCCCAAAATGAAAACAAATTGGGATTTATACAATTCCTTAGCCAGCTTTTGGGAGGATACCGTCATTGACAACATCGGCGAAGAATACGACCGGCTAATAAAGCACCTCCACGATAGTGCAAAAAGAGCCGAGAGTTCAGTTACCACCAAGAGACGCTTGTCTTCAAGAACTCTTGAGTTGATACGCCAACGTGGAGCAGCTAAAGCCGCAGGCAATAACCAACTTACGTCCGAACTTGCGAAACGCTGCAGAGAAGCGTAAAAGAAGACCTTCAAGAGAGAAGAGCAGAAGTGATAAATGAAGCAGCTCAGGCTGGCAAAAGCATTCGCTATGCCCGCCGATGCTTCACAAATCACAAGACGAAGATGACGGCTTTCCGACGCTAGGACGGAACACTTACCTCCTCCAGAAAGGCGATGGAGAAGCAGTTATGGAAGCGTTGACAAATCAAGCACTTCCAACTGCGTATATCAAGATTCTTCGTGAGCTATATAAAAATTTCACTACCAAAATTACCCCGTTCTACAAAGACATCATTATTAACGTAAAAAGAGGGGTTCGACAAGGCGACACTAATTTATCAAAGTTGTTCACAGCCACTCTTGAGAATATCATGCGAAAATTGGAATGGGACGAAATGGGAGTGAAAATCGACGGTCGGCAATTTCACCATCTCCGCTTCGCCGATGATATCGTATTCATTACACCAAAGATCGAGTAAGCGAAACAAGTGTTAGCCGACTTCGACAGTGCTTGTGGAGAAATTGGCCTCAAATTAAACCTTCAGAAAACGATGTTTATGAAGAACGGATACGTAACTGATGCCTCATTTACGCTCAACGGAAAGATTATCTCCGAATGCTCAAGCTATGTGTACCTGGGTCTTAGCAGAAGGAAACGAGCGGCTTGGGGAACACATAAGAGCATCGAGGACGTAGTGAGGAGAACAAAGAAGACAAAGCTCCGAGCCCACCTTTTTGATACGACGGTTCTTCCTGCTTTAACGTATGCTTCAGAAATTTTGACATTACGGAAGCAGGATGAATGTTCATGTTGAAACAATACAGAGCTCAATCAAAAGGATAATGTTTGGCGTTTCCCGCATCACTCAGGTGAAAGAGGGAATACGAAGTTCCGATCTACGTCAACGATCAAAATCAGAAATGCAGCTGTGCACGCCAAGCTTTCGAAGATTAGGTGGGCTCGACACGTGATGCGCATGGATGATGACCGGTGGACACGAGCTGTAAGTGATTGGATTCCACTGGACATCAAACGCACTGCAGGAAGACCACCAGCCCGCTGGTCTGACCTCTTCACCAAGGCCCTAGAAAGGGTGCTTGATGCTCAACGGATCCCTAGAGCGAAAAGAATTTACTGGACTACCCTTGCTCGCGATAGGAAAAAATTGTAGTTTAACTGATGCCCGCTCGACTTAGTCGACGATCAACGGAAATCCAGGTAATAAATAATTGCGTCTGACAGGAAGTTCGATTATTCAATTCATTAAATATGCACAATTCAACCAATCTGATTATAGTTGAAAGTGATTTCATTTCTATTTAGTCTCTAAAATATTTTTTATTTACAAATAATACCACCATCACTCACAACAGCCCTGATGTAATGAAATTAATTCAACCCACTATACACGACACTCACAATGTTTGCAATACTCCAATATCAACGAGAGGTCGGAGCAATTCTGCTAAATGCAATTGCCTAGCATGGAGCAGAGCTCGAAAGAATGCTTCAAACGCTCTATCTCCTCTTGATTTGACCGCACGAACCACAGCTGCTCTTTGAGATGTGACGCTTCCAGAGCACTGTAACAATTTATCTATTTATTACAATCTTTGAAAAATTTGTCAAGAAATACAATAGTCGACGAATCTTAGTTACAACTAGAATTATGAGGTTAATTTGCTGTATATTAAAGACAAACACTAAATTGATTTGCAAACACTTAATTTTTATCAGGTTCGCGGCCACCACTTAGGTCTGTCAAGTCCACCATCACTCCGTGGTCGATAAATTGGCACCAAAGAAGTCTGGGTAAGACAAACGGCGCTGACTTGATGAAGAGTAATCAACTCAAGTCATTTTAAAGATCAGACTTGTATAAAATCACTTTCACGATGTCACGTTGAACACGATAGTAAGCACATTGAGTAACAGAGATTGTTCCTCGTCAAATTTTATATTTTTGCTTTTTCAACCATATGACTATAAAAATGGGACTATACAAAACATGGTACCAAAAAAACATTTAATAAATAGGAAAAATGTTAAAAACACCCCAAATATATCACAGAAGTGTTCAGTACATGGCATGCTGCAGGCATAACTATCTAGTACTACTGCTCCCATTCAGCCATCTCCATGACATCATGAAAACAACAAATGTATGGCGCGTTCCCACAAGGAAATAAGATATCACAAGATGAGCTTTGCTTAAGTAATCCTTGTGACGAGATGCGCCCACAGATACGTGCGTAACGTGATATTGTGAAGGTGACAGGTTGACCACTCTTCAGCAAGTCAGTTCTAATCTTACCCATATTTCATTGGTACCAACTTACTGATCTCGAAGGGAGCCATAATTGAGGCAGAGAGACGCGAACTGATTTGAGCCGCTGCGTCAACGTGGTAGCTACACCATTGCGTCATCCCGCCCCAAGTTTCCTTTATTAGTAGTAATTTCAAAAAATGCGACAGCCTATATAGCATGCTTGAATACAAATACTAAATGTGCGTAAGAAACAGAATACGCACCAAAACCTTATCAACGACCGCATCTGTAAATATTCCTTTTCCTTGTAGATATATCAATACATTTTCAACTTCCATTTCCCGACACAGGTCGATCAAGCACCGATCGAGCAGTTGACGACGCTCCTTGCGCATCATCGTGAATAACGCACTTACTGAAATGTTTCAACGATAAAGGTGTCAACTACAAATAAGAAGTGGCTATAAGCTTGCTCTCTATACAATTCCACACTCTTGCGATTATAAAACGATAATTTTAATTGAACATATAGTCGTAAAACTACTACCTATAGATTAGCTCAATTTATTTCACGACCTTTGTAGTGAATTTGATTTGATTAGTAGCTATTCTTTTATATTCGACAATTAAACTATACATGCAAAACTATGCGTAGTAAACTCATAAAATGAAGATGTTCATTACCTAGTTTCTCTCTATTTTCTTTCTCAAAAATACACTAAGGAAAGAATAAATTTTGAAATGATACAGAATTTTTTCATGTGAAACACGATTCCCACTTTACAACATATGGTAATGTACATGAAAACTGAATATATACGGAAATTTCCATAGCATTTTCTATACAATGTATCACAGAATATTTTATAATTTTTGTTCTTCTAGGTTTCATCATGGAGTTTTTACATCAAAACTTTGTTTCTTTGTTTCTCCAATCATCCTACAAGAGCCTTCGTGTATATACTGTACACATTACAGATTACCAATTGTATAAGAACTCCACTACCAAAACTAGCCCATTCTATAGCGATATCATCATGAAAGTAACGATGCAATTCTGCCAACGCTACTTATAACCACTCTTGAGAACATCATGAGAAAATTAAGATGGAACATGGGTTTAAAAAATCGACCATCAGCAGCTTAATAGTCTTAGCTTCGCCTTTCATATTACATTGATTACACCAAACCCGATATAGCAGCCGTTCTAACGTTGTTTATAGAAATATTGGCTTCACGGCAGACGAAAAAAAGCTTCAAGGAAACGATGTCCATGAAAAAAGGATACGTTTCTGATGCGCCATTTATGCTCAACAGAAAGAACATCTCATAATGCTCGACATGCTATGTGTAACTAGTCAATATGATGAATTACATTGCACTAGGTCTAAAGCCACAAGGCTACAAGTTCCATAATTTAGTTTTTTCTACCTCAACGTGAGCTTTGGAAATTTTGATTTTACAAAAGCAGTACGGAAGATCACTGAATGCAATCCAACGCTACATCAGATGGGTGATGCTAGGTGTTTCCCGTACGACACATGTAACATAGGAATCCGAAGTTCTGAGCTACTTTGGCGATTAAAGGTCAGAGTCACAGCCGTACAGGCCAAGCTATAGAAGATTAGACGAGTCGTACATGTGACGCGTATAAATGATGATCGTTGTACACGAGCTATAAATTACTGTCAATGCAATTATGCCACCTGTCTCATGGCCACACCTTTTCACGAACATCAGAGAAAAGAAATATGATGCTTAGCAAAGAATTCATCGGTTTATCTCTGCGCGTGATGGGGTAAAATCGGAAATTTTACTCATAGATGCTTGACTCCGTCGATAAAAAACGAGAATCCAGGTGAACTACTTTAAAGTGATTATGATGAAAATTTTCTGCATGCGTTTAGTTCAAAAATGATTCCCAAGGTAAGGCCTTTCATTAATTTTTTTGAAATTGAGGCCAGTTTTTGTTTTTATTCATGACTAAGTGAAATACATAGGCTGCATACTATTAATTCAAAACAATGGGACATCCAGAAAATAGGATATCAGCTGACAGACGAATTAAAGATCAATAAAGTTCGAGTACGGAAAAAGAAAAATCTACATTAACCATCGAAAACCAGAGACGCAGTCGTGCATGCCAAGCTTTCGAAGATTAGGTGAGCCGAACACGTGATGCGCATGGATGATGACGGTGGACACAAGCTGTAAGTGAATGGATCCCATTGGACATCAAACGCACTGCAGGAAGACCACCAGATAGATGGTCTGACCTCTTCACCCAGGCCCCAGAAAGGAGTTATGATGCCTAACGAATCCCTAGAGCAAAAAGAACTCATTGGACTACCCTCGCGCACGATAGTGGAAATTGGAAACTTTACTGGTGCCCGTTCGATGATAACCGGAATCCAGATAATGGAAAAAAGTGATGTGGAATCGAAAATATTTCCAAAAAATATAACAGCTCTTCGAGAACCCACTGCTATGTAATATGCAATGTTTACATCACCAAATTACACATTGTGCAAGCAAGGCAAGCAATACACGAGCCTGGTATATAGTGTTTAATTAAAGACACAATACAACGTAAACACAGGCTAACGTTTCTGCGGAATCCCCTTCAGAGCCTGAAGAAGTCTGTCAAATATGCTACCCATTCATTCAAATACCATGGTCAACCTTGAAAAAGAAATCACCAACCTAAATTTTGGACACTTAATAAACAGACCTTATTCCAAAATAATCACCCTTTAAAAGTAGATTCTCTCTAATGTGGAGACAACCGCTCACGGATACGTCATATAGACCAATAAAGTTGTTTAGACTCTGAATAAGGCCAAAACTTCAGCCTATGTTTGTGTTGCATTGTCTTCAATAAAACACTACATACAAAGTTCGTGTGTTGCTGAAGAAAATCACAGTCGAGATATTCAATTTGAAAATGCCGAGGTTGAAAGATAGCCGATTTTGGAATCTTCTCAAAATTTTTTCACAGAAGAAAGGATATAATACTAGTTCTACTTGGAGCGTCAGGTAGTACAGCATTATTAGACAAGTTAATATAAGGACGATCTTCACTTGACATATTAAATTCAATCTTATTGTTATAGAGACAGTAATGGTTGAAAAAAGGTTGTATAGACAATGATTTTTCTCCTAGAAAGACCCATTTTCAGAGAATTTCTGCCTCCTAGACCTAATTATTACGGTTAAAGAGGCTGGATGTAGTATATGATTTAGCATGCGTAGAGGAAATCCCGACTAAACTTCGAAATAATAGTTCAGAATGTCATTGTTTGCCATGAATGCTGTGAAGTCCTACTTAGATCGTTAAATGTTCTCTACAATAAAGGTGCACTGCTCATTATGCAATGAGCACTTTTTTTAGTTTGCACAAAGCACTTCTAGCGTACTTAAGCAAATTTGTAGATTGCGTCAAACATTTCTTCTGTTCTCAATAAGATGTTTTTTGCTGACACGGCATTATATGTAATAAGAAAATGACATAAATGATTCTGAGTATTGAAATGCATTTATAAAAATATAGAATGGAAACCTATTTATTGAGCAAAAATTTATTAAACTGTCCCCACTACGCATTGAAATCCATTGTCTACACAGATTTTACCAACACCAGACTACAAACAATGTGTTTACCACTTACTTAAACAATAAAACAATTCGATAGATAGGGTTGAATAAAAGAGATCACGCAGGCTGAGATAATGGCTCATTTATGAATTATATATGGCCGACAATAGTGGGAACAATGCGTGCGCCACCGAGCATCAATCGTATAAATGTAGAAAGCGACTGCGTTACGCTTTCAAGCAAAACTTCCACAAAATTTAGACAAAACGATTTATTGAGCCAAGCTTTAGTGCATGGAAATGATGTAGCAACAGTAAAAAATAGAAAATAAAACCAATTATATGCTAAAAGGAAAGATTACAACCATCAAAATAAGCATAAGAGCCTGAAAATCTGTGAAGAAATAGAAATTCATATAATAGGATACGAGTGCTTGAAAACATAGGAAACATTTATACTTGTCTATACACATACGTATGAGACTGAGATTAGTTCTCTGTTCACGTTACCATTTTGGTTAAAAAAAAAACAGTTGCTCATACAATCCCATGCCATTTCACGTTATGGAAAAACTATGAAGGTTAACAACAAAAAACAGTACGAAATCGAGTAGATAGTTTGACAATTTTTCTATAGATGAAAAACATACAAAAAAATTTACAAAAGTCTCAAACGAGGAGATTCCAAAATTTGTATACTATTTCTTATATCCGAATTCGAAACAGTTGCATTGTACATGAGTATATTACATAAAGTTTATCAAATTTCAAACAAACATTACAATTCGCAGCTATCAGAATCCTGAATTTCTCGTATTATGGCGCGGAACTGAGTGTAGTTCATCTCATATGTATTTGCTAAACCATTCAGTCGTATAGTTTCTTCGCGAAATTTCTTGCTTTTGGTTTTTGTAAGCCGAAGTTCCAAGCGGAGCTCCTTAAAAAACAATTCAATTGTGACAAAAAATGAAATTATGACATTAGGAGCAAGAACTACTGTTGGGTCAAAAATACTAATCTGTTTGAATCATAGAAAATTATGAGGTTACAGCAAATTTAACTTTAACATTTTGTTCTTGTTAACTGGTAGTTTGAAAAATGCACCGACTGAACATCTTATAAATTGATAGGAATTCTTGAGGCACCTCAATTTCAAGGTCCAGTATTTGACGCTCAAGATCTGTCTCATCTTTAACAAGTTGTATATGGTTATCAATAGTTTCAGCGATCACTTCAGCAGCAGGCAAATGATCGAGCTCCGTTTGTAATGCTTGAACGTCTGAAAACTGGCTTCGATAGAAACATTCTTAACAGAATTATGATAACTATTTGTCAAATTTTAATTATTTGACAAGACGTCATAAAATGAAGACTTTTACGGAATTTCTAGATACAGTACAAGATGTGCAGTATACTTCAAAAATATCTCACTTCTAGAAAGTTCATCTTTTGAGCTACAGATTTGTAGGTTATTTCGCAACTTCTCTAACACAGTCTCATCTTTTGCAATAGAGTGCTGAAATTCCAGAAAAATTCACATCTATAACAATTCTAGTCCGAAAAAAAAACGCAAACCTAGTTCGAACATGAACGATTTGCTAACCTTAAGTCCTAATAGCGCCTCCCGAGAGACTTCTAAACGAAAATGTAGCCATTCAATTTCAGCACGTAAACGACTACAGCGAAGAAGCTCATGATCATCGGATCCTAACTATAAATCTATTGCTATAAAAGTCGTAGAATTCAGAATGCAATCAGCAAGATAGATCTATAAGCAACATAGATTTATAGCCCTATTGTACTCATTTAGAGCAATAATATAATGCTATGACTAGTACAAGCATATTCCGGTGTTTTAAATTCATAAATTCAAGACGGAAAATGCAGATATCATGTCTTTGTGAGTCACATGAGCTTGATGCTAATAACATAATCTACCCAATGGTGGGTTCTTGGAATCTTACACCAATGCCCAATTCAGTCGCCATTTTTCGTTCACTTAAATTATATATAATAATGTAATTTTTACGCTTGTGCCACTATTAAAACCACAATTTCACGAGTTTTCTAGCGCGTTTTTACCTTACCAACAATTTTTTGAGGTTGCAGAGTAACGTATACATAAATGCATGTACATACACATGTATATACATCTATTTAATTACTCAGCAAGAACCAATGTCAATAAAATTGTTCCCACAGAAAATAATCAAATATGCGTAGTTCCGATATCGATTCCACTAATTTGTATCTCAAATACGAAGAGGCGATAAAGTAGTGTAGAATATAGGTGACTTGGCGCGCAGTGTTTCCTGTGGTCGCTGCTTGTTACAATAAACAAAGCGCCGATCTTTTACACAGGAGCATGGCAATCCAAAGCGATAAAGGTGACGAAAATACATGTTGTTAGAAATAATACACATCAGTGATACACAATCTAAGTGACGTTTCTTTCACTTTGGTAAAAATAAAATTCAGCTAAACAAGACGGCACTTAAAAAGTACCTAAAATTTCATATATCATTCTAACTGGATAATAAATAAAAATAACTACAAAACTACATGAAAAACCCCGAAGCTAAATCGACTTTCAGCTGACATGTGACATTGCACCTTGTGATACGCCAACTAGCAAAGTAAATAGATTCTGCTGGATAATCCAAACTGGTAAACAAAATACACCTTTATTTTAAGGTGGAAAACGGTACCATACCTGTCTTACAGAGACTCGAAAAACAATCTCTGGATATATGTAGGTAGAATAATAGATAAAAGATTCACAGTAGACTATGTTGCGCAATTTACTATTATTAACAAGACTTGGGAATGCTAAGTAGGACTGCAGTTTAAAAAAATGAAGTTAAATCAAAAAAAAACATGAACATTTACTGCTCTCATATCCATATTTTTCAAAGCCAGTGTCTTCTCTGGGTATATTGCATTCAGTTTTTGAAGCAATACTCCGACTTTCGATGACGAACTGTAAACAAAGGTAGTGAATTTTTATGAATAGAAGCAGAACTGTGGTAATACAACTAAAAGCCAAAAATACTTTTTTTCCACTTCGAGCACTTTTCTCTTCAATTCCTCCAAGATCTGCTCCCGAATAACGTTGCTTACTATTTGATCATTTACAGGATTCACGTAATTAACCTTTATAAAAAAACATAGGTAAAGAACGCAATGAATGGAAAACTACAGACCTGTAGTGACTGTGTATCGAACAACATTTTCTTTCGAAAGCAAACGCTTTCGTCAAGCAATGATCGTATTGAGAAAGTGTCATTTTTTGGCGAAAAGGATACCCGAAACCTACTTCCCAATTGCTGAAACTTACATAAGTCAACACAATCATTTATTCTAAGGTGAATGCAGTTCAATAAAAAAAGTACCACGATTGAAATGTCTCTTCTGATTATACTAGTTTCATCATGAGAGTCATTTACATAACAATATAATTCTGGTCGCGTTTTAGTTCCGGTAATGTGAACGGTTCCATTTGTCTGAGAAATAATTCTTTAAAAAACATAAAGAGCAGTCAATAACAAATAATTCTAAAAAATCTCTTTTTTTTTAAATCACATTTTCTCAAACATTGTATTTGGAATCACCGTAATTTACACCGCAAATCGAATAGTTTACGAATAAGTTTTCTTATTTCCAGACTACAAATAGAGTGCGAATTCCATAAGTCCAGTTATGACGAGATGAAATGCAAAAAGGATATAAATAGGATAACGACAAAAACCTGCACTAAGTGAAAGATAGAAATTTCCCCATGATACGGATCAACACTGTTTTATCATGTTATATTTTTACAGTTAAAAACCTAGAGCTGAGAACAAAATAAACCTGGGTTGATCGCTGATTGGAAGCAAGGTGTTACTAGTAAAACGATGAAATGTTTACCATGAAAGTTTGCAAAATAACCAAATAGATAAAATCATAAGAATATACGAATGTAACAACACCTTATCCTGCATCAGTTTGCTATAATCTTTCATATGATATGGTGAAATATTGGCTCCAATATGTTCTAGACCTCTTGCATTCGATAGTCCCACTCCTTCTACAGATAACATAGCACGTTCCGTTGAATTGAATCCTCTATCCGCATCCAATTGAGACATTGTCGAAGAGTTCTAGACGATTTTGTACAAAATAATGTGAAACAATTCCATGTGCTATGAAGAAATTAAGATAAATAGAACAGACATTGGCATACGGATCTTTGGAGAAATGCGCAACCACTTGTTTCCATTATGTTATCGAGGTTTTTGAATGAGAATAATTTATAGCGATTTTAAAGGACTAATCAGTTGCCAAGTCAATGCTGCTTACCTTCCCAGGCTATTCTACCAATTCAACCATGACTCTAGCCCGTATGGTATTCAATAATACATAATTTCTATTTCGGTATCAAAATCTAATCAAAAATAAGCCTATCAATAATGGCCATTGGTCTTGAACAATTAAAGTCATAATCACTAAGAGGCACATTCTTCTGATCCAAAAAGATCAGTGACTGCCTGTTGTTAAGACCATGATAACGCCTAAGCAGAGCCATCTCAAAAATCCAGAAAACTGAAGCTACACCAGCAAAACCTCGGCCTCAGCATCCCGCACTTTGGGCTCTGCCGTATTATTTTAAGTCGGGTGGTAAAACAGCCTGTGAGATGTGATCAAATCTTGGAGCAAACCGTGATATCGGAACGGATCTATCGAGCATGAACATGACACGCCACAGAAATTGTTTCTTATTTTGTAAATACAATGCTAGAACAATCTCTTCGGACCCCGGTCTCTGTGCTCTTCATGAAGCTTTAAAACACATGAAATTCTACGTAATAGCTTTACATGGGACCTAGAGCACAAAAACGGCATAAACAACTGAATGAAGGGAAACTTGTTATCCGTAGAAAGAAGATCCTCACAGAAAATGTCGGTATTGTTGGCTTTCTTAATTTCTTAAACATCGCCCTCCATTGCCCTTTTGTCGATTATTAAATTTTATCTCCTCGTCTAGACATATTCCGTCTCCGACCACGGTGTCATAAGAAAATCTGTATCATCATTTGGAGTTTGTCGAACAAGGAAGCAGACGATAACAAATTAAACATTTTTTGTGAAGAAAGAACACTACCGATGCACATGTGAGTCGCCAAATGAAACAACGAACGCAAAGATCGACCATATTTTTACTCACGGAAGACGAAGTCTACATGATACGTCAGTAGCACCCCATCTTTCTGCACTGGATCTGATCACCTTGTTTTCCGTGCCAAGATTCCTTTTAGTAGAGAGCAAGAGAGCAAAATCTGTCATCGCACGAGAATAACAAATAAAAAAACAATAAAAATTATTGGAAGCAGCTCAAAAACTAACTAGCCTGAAGATATGTCGTCAGGACGTTCGTGATCACCGCGTTCCTTCGTTAACTTAGCTCAAGGAAGACGGAATAACGACTGCTTTCCGCCATAAGTTGGAAGTAATAACGGAAAAGTTCTATACCAATCTTTTTCGTTTAACGATTTCATTAGCAGATCCTTAAATGCTCTCCGGAAGTTAACCTTCATGAATTCTTTCCCCCTAAAGTTCAGGTTTCGATAGAAAGCATGAAAAGTTTCAAAGCACCTAAACCAAATAAATGTTGGCTTCCCCCGAAATGGTGGCCACAAATTATATGCAATTCTCGCACGCCATATAACAAGATATCTCCATATTAGAAATATCCTAGATAGGTAGAGAGTCTCGCGCACGGTCCTTCTGCACGAGAATGGGGCCAAAAGAATATTAAAAACTATCGCCCGAATTGCTTGTTGAGTGTACATTACGAGCTATACACTAATACTACGCTGTTTCGCACAACAGCAACATTGGATGAACTTCAAACTTTGAAACAAGCAATATTTCAAAAAGATTCTGCTGTATAAACCATATTCAAACGATAGCAAGGATTATAGAGGTTTGCCGAGAATACCATCTACCCTCTGTTCTAACTTTCGCCGACCACGAAAAAGCATTCGACAGCGTCGAAATGAACGCTGTGCTGTCATGACTTGTCGATCAAACAGTGGAACTGTACTACGTAAAAATTCTTAACGACTGTCATCATAAGTATGAAAGGTGACGCTGCTTTCCGATCGAACCCTTGCCGTCCCATTGAAAAGGAGTTCGGCAAGGCGATACGATCTTGCCATAGCTGATCGCTGCCACCTTACAATAGATAATGAAATTCTTAAATTGGGACAAAAGAGGCATTGGTATCGATGAGGATTCATATCAAACCTTATCTTACGTACGACATCATCTTATATTAGACGACTACAGAAAATGCAGAGATGATATAGGACAGAAAGTTGATAAGAGGACAGGGCTGCGAATAAATAGAAAGACCCAATTCATGGATAATGAAAGATAAATAATCCATGGTTTAACGGAAGCTGAATCAAGATTGATGGTTTTCAAATCGAAAAAGTTAAAAAGAATGAGAGCCACATGATCTGCGTAACATAAAACGTCGTTGGTCAATTAACAGACTCAAAAGCAGGAGCTCACCTTTCCAACTCCACAGTTCTCCCAGCACTTTGCTACGCATCCGAAACTTGAGTTGGTACCTCAAACACGTCGAGGATACTACAAACTACTACTCAAAAAGCGCTTGAAAGGTGTCTTCGTAAATATAACCGGCAAACATAACACCAAGCCGGACTCCGCAGTACTGACCTCCAAAAATTATCTCGACTGGAAGACTGAAAATTATCTCGGCATAGGAATACACATCAAAAGCGCAATGAAAAAGCGGATGGAAGATTACTGAGGGGCACAGTACGTGAGAAGGCTTATACAAATAACAAAGCAAGCAAGTTTGAATAATCTAGAATGTATCTACTTTATTACACAAATAATCTAAACTATGAGATCAAATTGAAATTAATCAATTTCTAATCAAGTCGGACTCTGCAGTACTGATCTCTGAAAGTTATTTCAACTGCAATACTCAGAGAAATACGCGTCAAAAGCGAAACATAGATGAACTGGTTATGTAATAAGAAGACGACAGATGGGGAAAAAAAATCAAGAATAGTACACAAGAGGAGGCAAACGTCATAAAGCTGTATTCAAAGCTGCTTATGATTTAAGTACAACGCAATAAGCCGCGCCAGTGTAGTTGTGTGCGCAAAAGGCCACCACCATAGATGACAATCGCGTGAGAAAGAAACGAGTTGAAGACTGTAGAGATTCCCACTATGCGTGACGACCGACCATCCAAATAATCAAAAATTATGATACTCTGCAGTTTTTCACGTACATACTGAGCGATAAATCCATCTCGTCATTGGTTGCCAATAAGTCAACACTATCGAAAACCATTAAACTTCAGTTTCACTGCGCATAACTTAAAAAATAAGCTTAAATCACTAAACAACACCTGATTAATACGATCTAGTAATACATGTCTTGATGCATCTCCTAATTTGAGGAAAAAATCATTAAACATCTGCAGAGATTTCTATTCATTTAAACACAAGCATAGCGAGAAATTTAGTCTTTAATTACCGTAGCAAGTAGTTTAATCACAGTTCAATCAGTATCCCAACTCTCAACTAATATCAATGTGAAAAAAGCAATTCACCTTATTGCATCCAACAATATTCCCGTTATCAGCACCAACATTGTTGTCCAAACACGTATTCTTTTGGAAATTTATGGGCTGATGATCAAGAATAGTACCATTCGAGCACAATACTTGGTTGCTTGCTTCGGCTTCATTTTCCAAGTTAGCAAGTAAATTTTTAGTATGAATATTTCCTTCAGCTCCGTCTATTTCAACGCTTCCACACTTAAAGGAAAATATGATTGGCAATGTTCATATATCAACTATGAAAAAATACTACTAAACTCAAAGATCTACAGGGAAGTTTCGCCCTTTTCTATAATTTTTGACCCGTAAGCACATACACATACACACAGATTAGGTGAGTTGGGTACGTGAGGTGTATGAATGATGACCGGTGCTGCAAATGATTAGATCCCACTTAAATATTACAAACGTGCTTCAAGACTACCAAGTCGATTGTCAGACCTCTTCACGAAGGTAATCCTAGACGATTTAGTAGTGCCGCTCAACTCGGTCGAAGATTAGTGGAAATTCAGATGATTCATATGAATCATATGCATATTTGGCGCATGTTTTGCTTTTTTCTTTATCCCCTAGTGTAAACATACTGACGCAGCAAATTCATTAAAACAAAGTTGATTCAAGTTAGCTTTAGGTGTGAAGCGATTTTGTACTCATGACTACTGAAGTTGATCTACGTGTGTGAGAATTTCATCAAGAGATGCCACAGCAACATGTAGGAATTTATTGAAAGTGCTTAGCAAAGGTACAGCTTTTTATAGGATTAGTACATCATACTTCATCATCATCATCACACCTGGTCACATATTGCTTCAGAAACTTTTCGAAAATTGCAGAACACGGATTGGGAACCCTGTACGCACCAATCATTTTCTCCAGAATCAGCACTCTCCGACTATCAATTGTTTTTGTCTTTGCGAAATACTTTGAGGAGCAAAAAATCAAAAAATAAAGGAGATATCCAACAAGCATTGGTTCATTTTTTCGCATTATTTTTGAAGAATGATATATACAAATTTCAATAAAACGAACTTGCAATTTGTGTTATTCCAAAAACAAACAGAACTTCCCGACCGACCGCATATAACCAAAATCACTCTCTATTTATAAAAAAACGAGAATTAAATACAACAAAAAACCCCAATGAAAACAGCTTTGCTAATCACAGCAATCTACAATCTCGACATCCTCGGAAATTTTCTAGCTTATGGCGACTTTTCGTGAAAAAAAGCCAGTGTTGGTTAAATCATGGGAAGATTATTATTGTATAGTTGTATAATAATAGCAAGGTGACGTAGTGAAAAAACTATACCTCATCTTTACCATGTGTAGCTATCGTAACCTCCATATCCAATACATCCAAGCTTTTCTGCTTCACAAATGTTAAATGTAAATAAAAACGAAACAAACATTCAACTGATAAATTGCCGAAATATTACGCTGTAGAGAGCCAAAGCACCACTAACCGTTTCGGAAGAATTAGATACGTCAAAAGTTTCTCCAGTATTTGGCATATCAGTTCGCGTCAACTAGGAGCACAAAATATTGGTTCAATAATTCAAGCATGATTACAGGAAATGTTTTTAAATTGCCCACCATGTTTTCGAATACATCAACAGTATAATCACCATAAGTACATTCAGATTTTGATGAAGAAACATCACTGTCATACTAAAAATATAAGTAATGAATTTACATTGGACATAAGTTGTACTCAATAACAAAATGAATATTCCGCAAAACCTTATTTAAAGGAGTACCGAAATATTGCAGAGTATCCGATGTAGAAACACGCTGTGTGTTAAAAATCATAATCTGATAATAGAGATTGTCAATAAAGGTTTAAATTCATAAATGTTCAAATTAGACTAACTGGAAAATTTACGTACTGTTTCATCATCGACGGCACCTAGGGTTACATTGCCATTTCCATGATTTGTTTCTGAAAATGAAATTCCCGTTAACATAGCATTTCATCCCGTTATGACGGAAGAATACAATACGACAGCAAGAAAAAATGCTTTGGAACAGATGGTTTTATTCGAAAAGCCTTTCAATTCTACTAGTTCTAAGTTATCGTGAACTGTAGTACTACCAACAATGTAGTGAGCACTCCCAACGATTTTTGCTCCCTACCATCACTCAAAGTACTTCAGTATCAGAGTGTTTGGTATGTATAAAACAATACATCTTGAAAATAAAAAACCGGTGGATTTTTGCAGCGATTCACGAAAACGACAAAAATACTGATGTGACAACGGATTGTCGTATTTCAAAGTACAAACATATAACACACACAGATGTACACTAACTGGAAATAGGAAGTCATTACGAAAAGAGCTGTTGGACATTTTATTATATTTTGTTAATAGACATCGAAACTATATGTTTAAGTAAACTCCACTAGCAGGAAACGTGATTGAATTTGAATTTTTGTCACAATAGGAATACCTTCGTGCATTTTGCAAAACAATTTAAAAACATTTCCAACCTGAAAACTATATATGTCAAAAATATGTCTAATATTCACATTGCTCATTAATTTAGGCTACGTGTCTTCCAACTATGACACACTTTCATCTTTCAGGGTTAAACAAAACTGTAAACTATGGAAATTATATGTTAAAAAATAACCAACATCAACTAAAACACGTCATTTTACAAAATATTAAGAATTTAGAGTATACACAGATGTGCAGAAACGGATCTATCAAAGTGATCCTACATTATAAAAATATGTAGCCTTCGACGTCGTTCAAAGTTCTAATAATAGAATTCAAAATACTTAGGTTTGTTATTTAGGTTTATTTTTATCAAGATAATGTGCTACCATCAGAAACCATCATGGTGTCGTTCATAAAGCTTGCGTTCTCTTCATTGTCGATTGTCAAAATCGGTGCTGACAAAGCGACTTGACTTTTGCCAGGACTAAAGAAATGCAGATAATTAGTAGTCAATATTATTAGTACTATGCTAAGTCTATAGCAAAACTCACCTTAATATCCCGTCAGAGCTCATTGTTTCATGGATCTTTTCTTTGAATGGTGATCCATCTAACAGATTCAAATTGTCTTTCTCGAAATTCCTTTAAAAAATTAAGCACAAAAAGTACTCAGTATGTGCGAGGACGCACAGCTCTGAAAAATTTCAAGCTCAAGGAACAACTCACTGCACTGTCTTGACATTATGGAAGCTGACGCGACGTTTATGGAATTTTTGGCCATCTTCGTTGATAGCGTTTTCCACGTTTGTTTCACTCTGCCGCAATTTCAAGATCTGAATAAGTTGTATGTCATCATAGTCGTATCAGAGAAATTCGTGTAAAACAGTATAGATTAGTATAGAAGTAACATTTGTCTGCAACCGAAAAAACTCACAGAGCTCCTTCTGCATTCTCGTGATTGCTTGTCCATCACTAAAACAACTACTACACATAAAACTGCACGCTTTAGACATCAAGTACAAATAACATAAAGATAATAAAGAAGATACAAGATAAGATACAAATAATAATAGTACACGATTAATTGTAACTCCAACTGTAGAAGAAAGAACAGCTGAAGTTATAGTTGAAATAAATTCTGTGCCTCAATGAATTATATGGATCCAAACTACAAATCACATAAAAATTACAATGCGAAGATTCTAGATCAAAAACCAGAAAAGAAACCAGGAATTACACGATGAGGTTTCAAATTTTGGACTTTCCCTCACATTAAAAAGCTTACATATTGGAGCGCATAAAATGTCAACTTATTCAACATTGAGAAACATAGCAAGCAGATGTGGCAATTTTCTTGAACAAATTCGTTTGGAATATTTTCAAGATGTCTTATCGTTTTTATTCCTTCACTCATTCCAATTTAGTGTCTAATTTTTTAATTTTTCTAACATTATTTACAATAGGACCTTAACTGTGTTTTGTCTAATTGACAAATATAGCATATACAATTGTGCTAAAGAAAATTCAATAGACAGGCGAATAAGAAGTATTGGAGAGTGATCATGTAATAACATGCATATAAATTTCCGCTTCTAAACGTATACCCAGTATGAAGTTAACGACAAAAAATTCCAATTTCACCAAATTTATTTGCTGTTCTCGTAACTTCCATATTTTGATTAGGAATGAATTTCCCCATATAAATTTTTTGCGCCCGCATACTTATTAGACCGTAAGGAGCCTTTCGTTAATTGAGTAATAGCAAAAATCGTTTGCTTCTGGGAAAGCGAAATGCTATAAAGGTTTTTTGCTTGTACTTTTAAAATGCTTTTCTTTATCGGTATTGATGTCGTTATATCCGATTAATTAAGATCTTACCTTTATTCTTGAATTCTAAGGCGTAAATGAAGCAACACTTTCATTTTGTCGAATTGAAAAGGCGTGTTTTTAAAATATATGAACACATTGTTATTCAGACCTATTCGATGTTCCCCTGAACAGTACCGGAACAAAATTGAAATGTCGGCAATCTCACTAAACAAAACAGTCGTGTACTTACGTTGTTATACGTTTGGAACCAATGTGGTTCTAACCAAGGCATATCGTAAACGTTAAATAAATATATTTGTCTTCAATAACAGTAAAACTTATTTTAAACTAGTCAAAAGTAAAAAAATTTGCTTTTTTATAAGAAAGAATCGGATGGAACAGCATCATATTAAGAATATTTTTTTTGTCACATGCTTAGATGAGAAGATCCTAATGGAGATAGAGAACGACTCACGGCACTCTTGTATACAGCATACCTTTCCCATTGAAATTCATTCTCATTGAAAAACAAACATGGTTAATGGTAAATGTAGTCTTCAAACGTAACTACTCAAGCACAGATCTATTATACTTTCACCTGCTGAAGATGGTGTTTAATTGATGCGTTGGTTGTACCATTTGCTGCGCTGAATTGATCACCATCTTTTTCTTCCAAAGATCCATTTCAGTAGGAAGCCGGAAAAGAAAATCTGTGAGCCCGAAAAAAATGTATTGTTTATGAATCTTTTATATGCATGGTTGACGGATGAAAGATGAAAATCAATTCATTTTTCGCATCAACTTATTTTGAAATTAAATAAGCTTTGGCGTTGACCAATTCCTGTTGCGGGATGTAATTACAGATTCGACTTCAACGCGATCCCGTGGAGGTGACTGCATGCGAACCTGAACTATATAGTGACTTGAGTCGACCACTCTTCACCATATGAGTGCTGTTGGTTTCACCCTAATTTCTTTGATATCAATTCATCGACTCTGGAGGGTGGTATGCATAAGAGACAGCCGCGAATCTGATTTGGACCTGTGTGTCACCGTGTCACTGTGACCACTGTTTGACATGGCTAACTGTGAAGAAATGCTAATTGTAAGAAATTGTTGAAGGGAGATTCTAAAAGTAGAATCAACAAAGATTGAGTGAAGAAACAAGTCAGTTTAATGAAATATCATCGAAACCTTCGCATTTACCATGTACTCCTGACTGATTTGACAATTAAAGGTGATTTGCTCATCACTTTCCGACATGATAAGAAAGCGTTAGCATAAAGGTTTACTTCAACTTTTACCATTCCACAAATTCACTGGCAGACACCCTGATATTCTCTGGAAGAAAAACATATCGAATTTTTCTATCCGAAGCTAATGTTGCGACGGAAGGTACAAAAAGCGATACAGCTTTCAAACCAAATTGGGTAGATACTGAGTTTCTTCAAGCTAATGACCGCAAGCTTCATATACATTCCTGTGTCATATTACAAGGTATCTTTAGAAATGAAAGAATCCAGACCAGTGGAAAACTTTATCTGCGGTCTTTTTGTGCGAGGATTACCGGAAGACATTTAGAATTACCATCCACTTCGCTTGTTAAATGAGCTTTATAATCCTTTTATCTTATGGCATCCCTAACAATAATAACACTGGATGAGGACTTGTAGAACAAGTTGTATTGTTATTACGTTGTTACACAAAGGTTGTATTACCAACAGAAGTCATCAAAGATTTTTTTATAATGGTCTCCTTACTCTTAAAATAGTATCTCACTCTATTTAATATAGACAACACCCTCTATGAAAATGATATCACCATCTTATCAAGTCGAGCTTTTTAACATTAAACAACTTATCGTTATTAGTAATATGGTGTACTAGGGGAACCGAAAATAATTAAAACTTTGATAAGCTCATTAACAGTTAGCTTGAGTTCCAGACTTCGTCAAACAATTAAGGATTATAACTGAAGCCCGGTTGTCCATGGTCTACGATTTGGGATCATCTTCGCTGTTTCAAGAAATTGTACAGGCAAGGAATTCGGGTTTTTCATGGGTTGATGGGACGGCATTCAATCAACGGTATACCGTCTGCCGTCCTATTGTGATGGAAATGAGTAGAGAATAGTATACAACATTCCTGTACAAAAAGGGCAATAACGTTCTACTGAAGAAGTAGTTGTTTTGAAACTTGATCCATCCCTAACAATAAACATAGCCTTGTTTGCATGTGATGTTGCAGCGACAGCGAATGAAGCATGAGCTCATTAATAGTATGACCTGCTTCCGCAAATACTTAGTGAAGGACTCTTCGAGATTACAACGCGAGGTCTCGTGCTGTAAAAAGAAGAATGAAAAGGAGAACTTGGATTGAAAATCTTATGCTTTATCTCATCCATCCCATTCATAGGTTTTTGCGCTGTCAGATTATCACCTTTTCAGATAGTTAGAGCACACATTAATTTACATACACATTATTTCAGGAATTTAACAATGTTAGAGAAGAACATAAGAAAGGGACACTATTTAAACATCTCTACTATCCGCCCATCCCTGCATGCCCTTATATAAGCACCCACAGCATACATCTCATCCTTGCTCCTTACTCATTACCTCTAACACAATTTCCTTTCACCTTTACTATTGAATTGGTTGTCGTTATTTTATTGTATTTCAAGTCTCGTACAATTATTAGTGTTAATTCTTGATTTATCGCTGCTGTAATCGTGATGTAATATTTGTGTTTTGTTTAAATAAAGGTTTAATTACCCAAGTTTGAGGTGCAATAACTCAACTTTGGAGCAAACCTAATGGCTACCGAACTCCGAACCCGACACACAGTTCCCGAGCCAGACAGGATTAGACCACAATATCTAAAGGATTTATCGCTAGTTTACATTAGATCACTGACTTGAGTCTTCATACGCAACCTGTTTGAATGCAAAGTTCCAAAATCGCGGGAAACTAGCAGCACCATGTTGCTGCACAAAAAGCAAGACGTTCACGATATTGGTAATTGTCGCCCAATATGCTTGTTTTCAGTCGTTTATAAGCTTTTCACACGATTCCTCTTTCACAGGATAGGACATCAGGCGAACAACAATGACGGGAGCAAGCAGAATCTCGAGAACGGTTTTCACCGATGGACCCTATTGACATGAACCCAAGACTAATGGAAGTATTGCTAGAGTATAAGGAATCACTCTGCCTCACTTTGATCGATCCTAAAAAATATCTTCGACTATGTTGGACAGAAGCGGTCATGAAACGTTTGACTGGTCAAGCGCTTTCTACTACATACATCAAGATTCTTCTTGAGCAATACATGAATTTCACTATCCAAATTATCTCCTTCTATGAAGACATCATCATCATCAACGGTTAGGCTCACGGTTAGGCAAGGATATACTATTTAGCCAAAGCTAGTCACAGCCACTCTTGAGAACATCATTCAAAAATTGAAATGGGATGACATGAGAGTGGAAATCGACAGTAGGCAACTTCACCATCATCGCTAAGCCGTTGATATCGTATTCATTACACCAAATTCCGGGTAAGCGAAACATGCTAGCCATCTATGACAGTGCTTGTGGAGAAATTTAGCCTCAAGTCAAACCTCAAGATGACAACGTTTAAGAAGATCCTTATACGTTGCTGATGCCATATTTACGCTCAACGAAAAGAATATCTCCGAGCGTTCAAACTATGCGTATCTAGGGTATGAGGTCAATATTATAAATGGCATAACACCAGAGCATAGCAGAAGGAAGCGAGCGATTTTGCGAACATATAAAAGTATCGAAGATGTAGTGAAGACGACAAATAAGACAGAACTCCGTCCCAACCTTTTTGACACGACGGCTATTCCTGACGATAAAGAAATGTCATCTTTGGTTACTGTACAGCCTCATCCTAATTTTCGCATGATGTTCTCAGAAGTTGCTGTGTATAATTCCGCAAATTAGTATCGCCTTGCTGAACATATCGTTTTACGTCAATATTGTTAAGCGTTTGGTTATTTACCGGTCTTATGATCGCTTCTCTCTTGAGGGAGTCGAAAGCTTTTCAAGATTGGATAAAAGATAAAAGTGAAACTATGGGGGTTCCTGTAGTCATGTGATACTTCTATGAGTTTCGTAATTATATGAATATAGTCCAAAGTGCTAAATACTTTTCGGAACGTGGTCGTTCTTCGTGCTCGTGTAATGTTCTGTCAGTCCTTCACGATTCCTGTGAAAAACTTATAGGCGATAGAGACTAGGCAAACTGGGCGACATCTGCAAATGTATCCACTTTTGTGTGTGCGACAACTGATTGCGACCCTACTGATTTTGCATTCACTTCAAATTTTGTGTTCTGAAAAGTAAAGATCAAAGAGTCAAGCCAATGTATTAATGATGTCTGGTGGTGGACTCCAAGGATTTGTCTTGATCATGTATGATCTATGTGTTGTACGATTTTTATCCACAAAATAGTATAGCGGATCTTTGAAGACTTTCGGAATAAAGTAATCGTTCTTGCTATTTTTCCATAGAGACGAGCATGAAAACTAAAAAGCTTCGGATTAGAGCCATAGCTAATTTTCTCCATTTTCTTTTTGGAAGTGGCTTGTTCCCCATGCTGATAGCGAAAAGCATTTATTTTGGTCTTGTGATTGGTGAAACATCGACGAGCGTTGCAAATGCTATTGCTGCTTCATTCATTGATTCTCTTCCCTTCTATCTGAGATCTTCACTTATCGGTTTTCTTTAGAGTTTCGCAAGTTTTGACCTTAGTCTATTAAGTCCTTCGGTTTTAACTGCTCCATGTTAGAGCATGAGCTTGAGAAATTTCAAAAACGGGCGTCTTTCAGTAATTCTGAAATTCACGGTATTTTCTACACTCTAGTGACAGTGCTCTATCAGCTAATATTCCTAGTTAGTGTTATCAGTGAAAGTATTTTCCACTAAATCCCAACTTATTGTAGTTCTTGGATATGGTTTCCCAAAAATTGCACCTTTTTTCCTTTACGCGTGAATGTCACCAGTCACGCTCAAGTATAATGGGCAAGAATTCGTTGTCTGGATAACATCTTCACATTCATCCAGTCGACAGCTATAGGAATTGCATCGTGAGTTGTCCTAATCAACCATTTATGGAATAGAACGTTGCAAACATAATAATGCTATTGGAAAAGGTGATCTGTCGACTTGCGACCAGATTTCTTTACATGAATGTACGTGAGATTCAGTGTTATCAAGAACTAATGAATATGAAGACGTTACCAGCACACTACTTAGATGATCACTCGGAATGCCGTGCATCAGGTTCTTCCCGCACTATTTTAAATCCACGGCCGAACTTATGATTTAGATCATAGATCGCTAGATTCTTTTTATGTTCAAAACATTAAATGTCGACACAATTTCCTACTCAAAACCTTTAAAAGAAAAAACGCGGTTCAGTTGTAAATTTATAAAGAATTTCGAGCCTTTACCTATGACACTTCTTAATAAGGAGGGATTATTAGAATATCATTAAGTCTAGATAATGACCAACAACGTTATAACTGCTCCACGAAACTTTTTAATGTCACCATGATATTGTTCTGAATTTCCTTGAAAAAGCACTGGTTTACGTCTGTCACATATTATGGCAAAGTGCATACCACTAAATATGATAATTATCAACATTATGCTCTATTCCCCAACACTTAATTCGTTGAAGAGCTTACTTTCGCTTATTATATGAACTTAAATAACAAAAAAGAGGTCATGAATTCAGAAAGCTATCAATGAAAGCCTATTTACTTAAGAATTGAATAATTGTAAAGTACAAATCCACTATTAATAAGAACACGTTGAAGTATAAGAGCATGTTAAGAGCAACGAAACACCACAAGAATATAACAGATGTAACTAAAAAAGCAAAACATACTAACATTCAGAATTAGGAGGATAGTGGAAACAGGAAAATATATAGACTTCACGACCTTGAGTCAAACGTAAACCTCTTTACGGTACAAAACACATACCGGTAAAACAATATTACCTAATTCCAGAGTTAGTCGGACGATTTCAGATGATTCAAAGGTAGTTTTAATATTTCAAAACGAAATGAACCGTCTAAACGTTAACAAAGCTACGAAATAATGATTACAGCTTTACAAGCTCGATAAATAAATAGTTGGCCATCTCAACAGAATAGAAACAAGCGTGAAAATGTAAGTATACCATATTGCACAAGAACGCCAAGCATCCAACTTCTCACACTAGATAAATACGTCAGCTAAAACCCTCAACAAGGGTAGGACAAAATCATCCTTCTTACGATGTAGTATTGAAGTTCGCTAAAACTAAAACGCCTTATGAAATGATTGTCACATCGTCACACTAGATCGATAGAGACGCGAATCTGTTTCACGAAGTCCATATTTTATCTGCGTAGTACTAGTGTCTTCCAAATCCACGCTGCTACCAGAAGCATTATCGCTATTTTCTTCTGGACTAGAGAACATTCCTTTGCCGCGCCTGCAATGATTTGAAATCAAATAATCGACCTAGAGTGCACAACGAAGAAATTATTCACATTGTACGTTGTCGCAAACGTGTAATGCTTGCACTGCAAAACACTGAGAGTTGTAGCATATATATCTACACAACATTTAAACTTATAACACAAATTAATTCTCATACATCTACATATATGTAAGTATACATTTGCTGACAAACCACATAGTTCTCAATTTTTTATAATATTCATTTTCTTTGTTCTTATTACCTTTCACAAGTGAAACACTCGCACTTTTCATTACCTTCCCCAAAAAAATCTTCTCCATAAAAACAAGTGATTTCGTCACCTGGCTTCAGCTCTCGAGAAACCTAAAATTCAGTACAAGATGATGAGAAGCTATGAAAAAATTTATATAGCATTCAATTTAATGACATTGCATATGGTACCTGAATATACGCCGTGTGACCGTTCGGGACGAAACGACAACTTGGGCGGCAGTCATGGTTGATGTAAGCACCAGGCCCCAACCACAATTGAGCACACTTTTTTCTGAACATAGATGCAGTTATTGATATGATAAACGCATGAAAATATAGCACATAAATACCTCATGCTATACATGACCGAAAAGTCATTTAACCCTGGCCTGAGTATCTGTTCTTCTTCTTCATTATTAAGTTCACTAATCACCCCACAAAGCCGCTCTATCTTATCCCCTCGTTGCCTATAAAATTTTGTTTACCGTTCAGCACTACAATGGAATCACAATTCTCAAATATGCAAGAAAAGACAAAAAGCATGTCGTACATACCAATACCGAGTCGCAACGAGTTTTGCACCCATATTTTGTTCAGCCGCATATCGACTGCAAATATCTATGGTAAAACCGGCTTTTGAAGAAAAGACATTCAAGAAACGAACAACCTTAAAAGGTGCTTCATTTCAACAACATGTAAATATGTGATAATCAGTCATTCAATACTTTAGTGTTATCGTTATCTGTAGTCAGAAAAATTTGAGAAGAAACAAAAAAGTGCAAATTCACATAGCATTTGTTCAAAATATAACTTTTTGGACGTGTGTGTCACAAGTTACGATGTCACAAGTTTCAGTACTATTTCAACAATAACTACACTTGACGTGAATACGCTGTTCAACATATGTAACTTCTTCGCCCTAATAAGCAAACTAGACTATGTTCAAAAAGTACTTATCACAATTTCAGAGCGCACATTACATGTGATTGAAAACAAAAACAGTGTTAACATGGTAGATATAAGGTTTTCAGTGCATAAGTCTTTATTGGAAGTTCAAATACTCCATGTATTATCACAAGATAAAACGTTCTCCAAGAAAATTGAATGTTAGCACTGAAGAATGTCGAAATTGAACAATTGAATATTAAAAAGACAAGTCAATTTAAGCCGTCCACTTTTCATATGCACAAATCAATTCTAGGACATTATATAACAGTACCACCAACATGGAGGACGCAGTGGTGGAAATCCACGGTGACATGCAGGCTTGACTTAGTTCACGGCCTCCACCCAGGCCTACCAAGCTCATCCATCTGCGGTTGTAAATTGGACTCGAAAAATTTGGGTAAGATAACTAGCCCTGGCTTGGTGAAGAGATGTCAAATTAACTCAATATATAGATCAGACTAGCACTCATCCACCTCCATGATATCACGTTGAATACAAATGCATCCCGCTACAATGAATGATCGACGCCAAAACTTATCTCATCTTATCCCCAACATACCAGCATTGGAACCTAGAAAAAATGTGCTCGCAACATTTCTAATATACGATAAGTGCTGAAGCTTGTAATATTCGTATGTGAGGAAACTAAAATGTTAAGATTACTCAATAATTCGGCTTCGTTCCTTGCATTGCACCATGCGAGATTTATACTTATACTTATATTTGATAGAAGTTTTATGAACGATTGGTAAAAATTATGAGTTATGAATGAAAACATTTTAGTAACACAGTTATAGGCAACACTCCCATAGAATTTACATCGACTCTCCTTGACAGCATTTTTCCTCTATGTGAATCCGGTATTCTGATAGAGAATCGATAGGAATAGTTTTAAAAAATCATGCTTTAGTTAACAATATTGTCTATAGACATAATATAAGCAAAAGATTAAGATATATACGTTCTCAATAGCCTAACCAAATAAAAGAAAATGCAACGTCAAGGAATTGATCTTCTTATCTTAGTGCAACTAAGAAATTACCTTCAACAGTATTACAAACCCAACCTGATGATAATAAATTTCAACAAAACATGGAAACTGACGTGGTCCCTAAGAGCTGCTTGTTTCTGCAAGGATAGACGATGAATGAAATCTTTAACGGATCGTAGCGAGAAGAATTGCAACAGTGCTTGAGAAAAGTTGTTTGATTTCCGGAACTGATGCATTATACTTACAGTTAACCGTTGCTCATCTTTTTTTACGTATCTTCTTCTGAAACTAGAATAGCTTATTTCGTCCATTCCTGATAGTCCTTAGTCATAAAAATATTTCATTAGTAAATAAAATACCACCTTGGATGCATTTTGTGCGTTTGAAAATTAAGAACTGAGTCGACAACTAAAGTCGTTGCCATATCGTCAAACAGGCACAGTTCCTGGGGAGTGAGTGAATGGTCACCGGACGGTATTTCTCGGAAAGACAGTAATATTTCTTCAGATATTTCGTTTTCTTCCTCACCATCGCGTTGTGCATTGGAGAGCTTCATCTTAAATAATACTTATAAAGCACTCTGGAAAACCAACGAACCGTCGTGTTTTGGAAATGTTGACATAAGAATTCTGAGCCATTCGCGTCGAATATGGCGTAATTGTGGTATCGCGGTAACACCACATGAAAAACCGTCTAGTGTTGAAGTAAACCGTGTGCGTTCGTTATAGCAAGTTGAATGCTATTTAAATTTGTGTGACATTGATGAATTGTTTCCTAGCGTTTATCTAGTTACCTAGGATTATGATTTGTTATTATTTTTTGCTTTTCAGGTATTTCTGTTAGGTTAACAAGAGAAAACAAGCCGCTCAATCAGTTAGTTTTGGAAAAACTTTTCTTTGGTTATTATTTGTACAATAAAATGGATTATGATGTTATCGCAAACCAACCTGTGGTTATTGACAATGGTTCTGGCTCGATCAAAGCTGGATTTGCTGGGGGACAATCCCCAAAGGTTCGTTTCGCTAATTTCGTAGGCCGACCCAAGCATACTCGTGTAATGGCAGGAGCTCTGGAGGGAGACTTATTTATAGGTAATTCTCATTTAGATCCTATCTCAGTTGTATAATCGGCTCCGTCTTTTTGGCCACTTATCGAGTTACGGCTATTTTCAGGTCCAAAAGCAGAAGAGTATAGGGGTCTTCTTTCACTAAAATATCCAATGGAGCACGGTATAGTCACTGACTGGAATGATATGGAAAAAATCTGGCAATATATATATAGCCAAGAACAAATGAATGTGAGCGATTATCGGTACTCCTGTTGCAAAAAACTACAATGCTGAGTATTATGCCTTCAGGCTTCTTTGTTTATAGTAGAGTTCTTTATATACTAAATGGAAATTTTCACATTACATACGCTTCCTAAATTATTTTTGGATGGAAAAGTGTGATAACGTAGGTTTTTAGTAGTGAGGCTTTCAACATTGCTGGCTATTTTTTCCATAATAATGGTTAAATTACTATGTTCGAATAAGTTCAGAGTTAACAACTTTTTCCAGTTGTAGATCTTTCCCGAAGAACATCCTGTTCTTCTGACGGAAGCACCGTTGAATCCAATGAAACACAAAGAAAAGGTACGTAATGTAATATGCTATTAATTTTCTGATGTACTAGTTTACCTTGCACTAAAATATATGCATTTTCAATGTAGTAATTTCTGAAAGTATCCACTCAAACGAATCATTCAGTTGAATGTATTCATTCAATTTAGCCACTGCCTTGTCACTTCAACGACTGCGATGATTTTAGGCGGCGGAAATATTTTTCGAATCGTTCAACGTTCCTGCTCTTCATATTCAGATGCAAGCTGTTCTGTCGCTATATTCTTCTGGTCAATTATCAGCGTCATTTCCGTATAATTTCTTTCGGAGTGCAAGTTATTACATCTAGTCTTCAAATGCTTAAATTCTAGAGTTTAGGTAGAACTACTGGAGTAGTCCTCGATTCTGGTGATGGAGTAACTCATGTTGTGCCTATATACGAAGGTTTCGCTGTAGATCATGCGTATGTTCCAATTAATATTGATACACAATGGCCAGTGGAATTTTTTTTTGAAACACCAACGTAAATGTAGTAGCTTAGTGTGCTCCAAAAGCCTTATTCTGAGAACTGTTAAGCAATGTTATCAGTTTGGAAATTTTTTGAGTAGATTATTTGCTCCTTATGGGACAGATGATTCGAACTTAAGTACGGTTTTCTTCCAATTTAGTATTGGTCGTATGGATATCGCTGGAAGAGATGTTACGAGATGGTTACGCTTACTTTTACGTAAAGAGGGTACTGATCTACACAAAACAAGTGAATTCGAAATTGTGCGTGAAATAAAAGAGAAAGCTTGTTATCTATCAACTAATATAGTTAAAGAAGAAGCAAATGAGAATGACAGGGTTAGTTGTGATGCATTTTTGTAGACATAGTAAAGAAGATATAGTACTCTTTCTATGCACTACAGCCGAATCCTGTTTTATGTCGCATTCGGTGTGCTTTAGGAATGGGATACGTTTTTGCTTGAATTTTCCACATAGCATGAAATTTTCCAGTTCATATATCCCTTGCCAGATGGTTCACGGCTTGAGATTGGTGCATGTCGTTTTCGCGCTCCTGAAGTATTATTTCGTCCTGAACTGATTGGAGAGGAATGGCCCGGAATAGCTTGCCTTGTTAATGATGCTATACGGGTGAGCTTTTCAGTCCTTATATTAGCGTTATAATTGATTTATGTCATTAGTATTCGTAAGATTTCACTTCCTTTGGATTGTTTTCTGCCTTCAAAACCACATTTATTCTTATGAACTATGGAATATTGACATTTACGTTCATTTTCGTCTTATAAAACATTGGACATTGATATTTTTTGGACCATATTGAAACAAACGTTTCTTAGTTTGAGTTCTTCAGCTTTTGCGCTAAGGCGAAGGTGTTTAAACATTTAGTGAACATGTATTATTGCTATTACAGCTTTTATTTAAACCTTTTGCATCCATATTCACCATTGAAATTTTTGAATATGTTGGGTGATTTTTTTGGAGAAATGCGACATGGATGTTCGCAAAACGCTTTATGGGAGTATAATCTTGAGTGGCGGTTCCACTTTATTTCAAGGATTCGGTGATCGCCTCCTTTCAGAGGTTCTTAAACTTCTTTTTCGAAACTGTTAGATTTATGATGGGATCTTATTTTTACCTCATTTCTCTTCCAGATGAGACGACTCTCACCTCAAGATACCAAAGTGAGGATCACTGCTCCCCAGGTTCAATTTCAAGCATATTATTTCGATTTATTTCTGAATTAAACGCAAAAGTTCGCTGTATATGTCTTGTTATGAATGGTTTTATGAGATTCTTATGGATAGTTGCTTAGGAACGTCTGTTTTCTACTTGGATTGGTGGATCGATTCTCGCGAGCTTGGACACATTTCGGAAGTTGTGGGTAAGTAAGAAAGAATATGAGGATGAAGGAAAGAAAATTCTGCATAGGAAATTTTTCTAACCATTATTGATTTCCTTGATATTTTAATGTCTTGAACTTGGCACTAGGACCACTATTTTCTTTTGCTTTTCCAAGTCATGAAAGAGAAAACAACCTCATATTAGTAAAAAGCCACGTCATTACATTAGAGAAAAAGCGTTTTTTGTGCTTCTGGTCAAATGATTTCACTTCACTATTCTTATGTGGATGCATCCTATATAGTCTGCGATTGTACTATTTCCGATATGTAGTTTAGTAGTGCTTTACACATTACGATTTAACTTACTTTTTTTATTGATTCTTTATGCTGTTAACAGAAGCTAATGAATCCTGGTCTGTATTATTCGTTATTGACTTTAATTTCATACTTTTCGACTATTTAGAATGGGTTGTAATTTATCGATTGTTTGTCATTTCTCTAAATAAATAAATGCTTCGAAGTTCAAAAAAAACTGTAGTGTTAGAGCTAATGAAATATTCTATAAATATCACTCAGCCGGCATTTCAAACAAAGTTGTTCATAAAAACCTATTGCTCACCTTCCAAACGAACACCTTAGAAATGCTCATTCCTAATGTTTGCTGCGGAATCTAAGAAATCTGGTTATTTCGGGCAATTTCCAACGGAGAAAAATATTTATGTATGAATTTCAGTTTCCCAAAATTCTTCTGTGAAGAAATTTGTTTACTGTTTTCTATCTCTTAATACAGCGACTCTAACAGCAACATTTGCACCAAGAATTCTGTAGAACACATCTTTACGCACCGTTGAGCATGAGTCATCAATTCTATGAAGTTTTGTTGCCTTAACTGATGGTCCCATTATGATTAACTGGATCCTGTAAACAGATTTTTCAGCGATTCTTATAGGTTGTCACCGCAGACTGATCGGTGTTTAGGGCAAAGAGGATTGAGGATCGACAACAAAATGTTGTATGATGTAGTATGTAGTATTTCTTGTAGTACTTGGACCTCAAACTTGGATATGTAAACTTCTAATGAGAAACAGAAAAATAGAAATAGCAAAGTAATACGATGATATGATACAGATATACATCTACTTGCTTGGTTACGCGGATGGACCCATCTCCACGAACAGTGCGGGGTCAGCCATCTTGGATTATTTGGTGAGTTTCATCTACTACGGTATTTTTCTACTTACATGGTTTATAATGTTGCAATCCATTCCGTATTCCTAAAGTCGTTGATATTTGTCAATAGAGCTTCTTGACGTTTGCCTCGAATAGTTCCGCACATCTTGTAGGTGTTCTGAAAATTATCTTTTGTATAAAATAAGATTTAATTGGTTACTTAGATGGCGCGTCGTCATGCGTAGTGCCGGCGCCAGCAACTCTTCATTTGTATCGTTCTCGCGCGATTGTCGTCCATGCTGGCGGTCTTCCACGTGCATGTCGACACTGACGCGTCCGCCCATCTTGCAGGTAGTCGCCCAGAAGGATGTTTGTATTCTCTTGGCTACAGTTCTACAGTTCTTTTTGTCCATCTGTCGTCTTCTCTTCTCATTATATGACCAGCCCATCTTTGCTTCGCTTTGACGCATATTTCTCTGGATCTTGTAGACGAACTAATTTTCTGATTTATGTGGTGCGGAGTCCGGCTTGGTGTTGTGTTCGCCGGTTATATTTAAGAAGACTCCTTTCAAGCGTTTTGTGAGTATTTCGTAAAATCCTTGACGTTGTTGAGGTATCATCCTCTCGGATGCGTAGCAAAGCGTTGGTAAAACAATAGAGTCGAAAAGGTGCGCACGAACTTTTGGGTCTGTCAATTGATCGGTGACCTCTTTTAAAGGTCAACATTCAACCTATGCGGCTCTCCTTCTTCTTAATTCTTCTCTCATATCGTTCTCCATATTCATATATCGCCCAAGTTATATGTAAGATTTGATTTCTTCTATTTCGAAACCATCAATCTTGATTCCATTTCCATAACACCGTGGGTTTTTCGCGATCCGGGTCTTCTTATTATTTAATCGGAGTCCTATCTTCTTTCCAACTTCGTTCAACTCCTCCAACATGATCTCTGCTTCTTCTGTGGTCGTCAAAAATGGGATGATGTCGTCCACAAAACGAGGGTTCGATAGGAATTTTCCATCAATGCGTATGCCTCTTTTGTCCCAATCTAATGGCATCATTATCCATTGCATGGTGGTAGTAAACAGCTTCGGCGAGGTCGTGTCGCCTCGTCAAATTCCTTTTTTATAGGAATGGAAAGGTCCGATCGAAAAGCTGTATTTTTGTTGTGTAATTTTGATAACAGTTCCGAGCATTTCACATAGGACGGTGTGTGAGTTCAGTTTGGGTTCGGAGTTCGGTAGCCGTTAGGTTCGCTCGAAAGTTGAGTTATTGCACCTCAAACTTGGATAATTAAACCGTACGTTCGTTCTGCGTTGAAGATGCTGAAGATTGAATGAAGATCACGGTGTTGAGTGCGCGCCTTCGTTAGAAGGTG
>KN716206.1:181415-205391 GCA_000816705.1 Dictyocaulus viviparus | reverse complement strand
AGAAGACAAAGCTCCGAGCCCACCTTTTTGATACGACGGTACTTTCTGCCTTAACGTATGCTTCAGAAACTTGGACATTACGAAAGCAAGATGAATGTTCATGTTGAAACAATACAGAGCTCAATCAAAAGGATAATGTTTGGCGTTTCCCGCATCACTCAGGTGAAAGAGGGAATACGAAGTTCCGATCTACGTCAACGATCAAAAATCAGAGATGCAGCTGTGCACGCCAAGCTTTCGAAGATTAGGTGGGCCCGACACGTGATGCGCATGGATGATGACCGGTGGACACAAGCTGTAAGTGATTGGATCCCACTGGACATCAAACGCACTGCAGGAAGACCACCAGTCCGATGGTCTGACCTCTTCACCATGGCCCTAGAAAGGGATTATGATGCTCAACGAATCTCTAGAGCGAAAAGAATTTACTGGACTACCCTTGCGCGCGATAGGGAAAAATGGAAGTTTTACTGGCGCCCGCTCGACTTAGTCGATGATCAACGGGAATCCAACTATTCCGACTATTCAAACACGACTACCAGATTAAGGAAGATCCGGCTGATAACTACGAGCTTTTTTTGCTTGTCAATGGACTTGACAGATGTGCAGAATTCGCTTCAATTTGTCAATCGAGAATAAATGCATGTCTACTAACAATAACGAGCTGTTGTAAAAAACAGCCAAGCTTAATCCTAATACAAAATATTTGGCACGAATCATATTAGCTACTAGCTGTAGAAATGGTTTGCAAGAGGATCTAAATCGATATCGACAAAAAAAGCAGCACAAAAGAGAACAAGTCTGAAGAAATACCTCGTAAATATAGTGTACCTCTATCAGTGTTGATCGACAAATATGGAGTCGTGAAAACTGGCCATGACATGGAATTGATTACGAAAAATTCTACAAAAATCTTTTTAGTTCTGTTGAGTCTCGGATCCCGAAATCTCCACTGGAGAATAACCAACCGGAACTCTGCTTTTTGAGACTCGAGTTGCAATATAAAGCACGGAAAAAAGTTAGCAAATGTTACCTTCAAAAAGTAAGAAATCCTGACCAGTGAAGGACTTCGCGCACAGTCATACCTCCTAAAAAAGTTGTTCGAAGAGGTCTTTGTAACTATCGCCCAATATGCTTATGATTATTGAGTGTACTCTAATAGCTCTTCGCGAGGATTATTCTTTCGCGCATATTGAGAACTTTGAATGAAGCACAACCAGTGGGACACGCAGGTTCTTAGGATTTTGCTATATGGACCATATTTAAAGCGTATCGAGAGCCATAGAAGTCTGTAGAAATACAAACTGCCTCCATTTCTAACCTTTGTCGGCTATGAAAAAGCGTTTTATATTGTCTGCACGAATGCAGTTTTATCAAACCACCAAGGAATGGATCCATTCTGCATAAAAACTATTTCAGACTGTTGTCGGAGCTGCACTGCAAAAATACAGCTATTTCATTAACCACTTACCATACCCATTGAAAGAAAGGGTTCAACAAGACGATATTATGTACCGCCACAGCTGTTTTACCATTGCCTCGTAGCGGTTGATGTAGTCATTTGATTGGGATCGGAATGGCAGACGACTTAGTGGAAATTTCTTTCACATCTTCGTTTTAAAGGTGTAATCGTCACATTTTCAAGAAGTATCAATGAAACAAAAACGATGATCAATGAATTGACCGCAACATTAAAAAAGATTGGACTGCGCGTCATACGTGTACCTTGTGACATTCACTGAAAATGGAGAACAACATGAATGGGGAACTAGACAGTCCTCTGGAAGAAGCCAACGAACAAACAACCAACCTAAACTACGTGCTCATTTGTTAGACTTAATAGTACCCTAAGCAGTAAAGGCGTGGGCTGATACTTCGACCACGACGAGAATAATACAAACAATTCACAGAGCATCGACCAATGTCTTTTGAAATTCAGTCGGCACTCACAGCGTTTAGCCAGCTTCAACAGCTCAGATCTTAGAAATTCATATGTTCGTGATTCAGAGGAATATAAATCGATTGTGTAACATAAATAGGTCGCTCACATAATTATAAAAATGCAAGACAAATGGACCAAAAGAACTGTAGAGGAGTTCGCCAGGTTAAACTCGTTCACGAAGACGACCACAACATACACGTTGGGATTAAGTACTTTGAAAATTAGAGTTAATGATCTATATTCATAGCTATTGTTAACTTCTAGAACAAGGTATGAGAATTGATCCAGTCGCCAGGGATTACTACTTTGGACAACAATCACGACAAGAAGGGATGAATGGAAGTGTGCCGAAGTCCGCACAATAAGTTAATAGGGATTATCCATGTATCTAAAATTACTGCTTCTACAAGATTTATTGTCTAGATCACTTCAGGATCATTACACCCTTAACCACTTACCTATTGAGTGCCCAAACTTTCTTATTATTTTTACATTTTAAATTCGTGAAGCATTATATGCTCGCTCCTCCTGTATTACTTTCACAATATTAATTTACAATAATGCGTATTCATATTTGTACAACGTAATCTATTCCGTAAAAGTTCTATTTAATATAGTTTATGCAAGGGCTCGGGTTCAGTAGCCTTGAAGTTTGCTCAAAATTGAGTTATTGTACCTCTAATTTGAGTATTTAATTCTTTATACAAAAACATATCGAAAAATACAACAAAAAAAGCAATAGGTTGAAGAAATACAATACTAGTATTAGAAATCCGTAATCTAGAAGAGTATTGCTAGGCAGATATAGAGGTGGGTGTAATTTATTTTTACAATCAGTTACGCGACGAGAATAAACGGTATTACATCAAAGCTCATGAGTGAGGAAGATTGCAGTGGAATTAATATGGATTGTGAAGTGATTTTGCAAGAGAGTATGGAACGTAGAGGATGGAGAGACCTGAGGACTAAGTTTGCAATGGTCATTAATAATATGGTTACTGAAACTGAACTGCCGAGTGTCTGTAATGGAGAGATCCTCTTCCAATTGAAAGAGTTTACCAAAGGCCTTTGCGCTTTTATTGGTTCGCGCACAAAAAAGGACTATGCGTTCGGCCGATGATTCACAGTGTTTATGAAAAAGACTTAGCTTTTGTAAGAAAGCTCAGCATTCATAAAGTACATGCCGCCTTTAAATGTAAACGCTTCTTCCGGCGGTTTTTTCCTTGCTGCTCTCATCGATTTTCTTGTTTGATGATTACTTGCTCCACCATTTTAAACTATCAAAATGATGATCGTTCCTCTTCTTTGCGTATAATTCTAATGATGAAGTAGAGATTAATTGAAAGAGTATGCTCTTCATAGTTGTCTCGCGTTTAAATATATTGCAGTTATCGTACAATGTAGTGTGTAACTATTCGTTGTTTGTTACTTCACTTATATGTTTTCATTGAGGTTTGAGTATACGACTTGAAGGTAACTATGCAGCTACAACGCATTCTACTGTTCCCTCGACTACATCAAGAACTCAATTTCTCTACTGAATTGCATTTGCCACGTGGTAGCACTGCTTTCCACTGCAAAGGAGTTTACTACTCAACCAAATCATGTCAACGTCAAGAGAGGTAGCATAATCCAGGTGACAGTATGGAGCATCACATCGCCCATCAGCCAACTTTATCTTTAAGTATGCTATAATCATATGTAACTTATTTGTTAATTCAATTGTTACTTTGATGTACCAAAGTGTTGTTCAATCAAAAAGTATGCAAGGGCTCGGGTTTCAAACTTTGGTAATTAAACCTTTATTAAAACAAAACATAAAAATAATACATAGAGATTACAATAGCGATAAAGCGAAATTAATAAAATAGAAAATTACTTGAGACCATATTTAAGAAATCAAATAACATTTATTGATAAAATAAAAAGGAAGTGAGATATGTCAAGCTCATAGTTGTGCTGAGTTGGCCACTTACTATAAGTGAAGCATTAAGTGGTCGTAGAGCAAGGGCCGTGGTAGTGTAATCGGTCAGCATAGCAAATCGGATATCTGCAAGTGCGGGTTCCAGTTCCGCCTAAGGTTCTGAGTTTCGCAGCCCATACGGCATAACTACGGGCAGTATAGTATCATTGCGAAATGAAATAAATTTACGAATATATCAAGCTCAACAGAAGGAATCACGTTATTAATCAATATATTGAGATTATCATGGACAATTGTTTGAAATTCGTAGTATTATATGGTAACGACAAGCAGTCTAATAGCAAAGGTGAAAGTAGGTTGTGTTAAGGGCTTGATTGAAGAGTACGGAAGAGGTGGTTACCGTATCCACTTATATATGGAGGAGGTGGAGACTGGAGACGTGAAAACAATGTCCACTTCTGATGCCGATATTAATCGCGATGTCGAAATGCATATGACTATCCAGAGGAAAGAACTTAATATTATTATGTGATAATTCTCTACCTTGCGTATAATTTGAATTATAAATAGAGATTACTGTAGGCAGTACTCTCTATAATAAGAATACTTTGATTATAAATTTCTCGAAAGGTTATTAACAATATGAGCTCAATTAGTAAAAAACGCAAGATCATTCCACAAAAACAGAAAAGAGCACGAATAAAGGCCTAGGGATTTGCATGAAAGAGAAAAATTTTTTTCTGTTCTAAGAAACAGTACGTGAATTTGAGTGCAGAAAAATTTGATAGATTTGTCTTCTTTGCAACTAATAGATATGATATGACTTTATCAAAAATTAAATGTGGAAAGGGAACAAAAATAGCAGTATGATGAACCAACGAACGCTTTCTTATTTTGGTGTAAATCGAAGAAAGTCTGCAAATCTGAACCGTTTTTATAAACTTTATTTTTCTCAGAATCTCAAGTAAGTAGCAAGTAAAATGTTATCAGAATACTTCCGATAATTGCTTCGTATTACGTTCCTCATCTCTCACAAAGTCGCTTGATCGCATCACCACGATGCCATCTTTTTGCTTAGTTTTGAATTCTTTTGAATACAGAAGAGTCTTAACGTGATTTCGTAAGTAAATAAAATTTTAAAGTAATGTTCAATAAATCGCAATCAGAAGAAAGGTTATCGCTCTAACAGCTTGCTTTGAATTTCAACATCACACTAGCCGGCCAGTCACCTCCGAGTAGAATGCTTTGCTCCACAAGCTGGAAGTGTACCCGGATGCTAGCACCAAGAATTTGAAGCATCATTTAAATAAGATGAACTACCGAAAACTGAAGCCTCGACCAATAACTCATGCACTAACCGAACACGACCCCATTGCATAGATTAACATTTGTAACCTCAACAAACAGGCAAACATTGCCAACGTCTACGGGGAAGAAAATCTAATGATGCCTTAGTGGGAGTGTAGCGTCCCATACTATTTAATGTCCTTCCTGATAATGGTAAACCTCACATAACTAAATCCACTCTCCACATGCTGTAGAAACAGGGCTGAAGGATATGAATAGAATATGTCATAAACTATCGCAAGGATGACTAGTCGCGTGTTTCTAAACATGGACAGTGTGTTTCGTAAGAAAATGGTGGTAGCTATTTTAAAGAGCTATCTCATGCCCGGCATGGTATCGTTCCTCATGTACTGAATAGTAAGACTCCTCCACTTTTTATATACGAATAGTTCATCGAAGCTTTCCTACGCATAATCAGAGTACAATAGCATTTACTCCCATCTGATAGATTCGTTTAGCATACATTTCTTACTATACCACCATCACTTCATATTGTATTTTATTGCTTGGACTAACCGCTATTTATTATTGTTATTCGTTATCGTATTATTGACATGTATCTATGTAAAGGTTTAATTATCCAAGTTTGAGGTATAAGCCGCAATCTAAATAAGGACCAGCGTAGCAGGCCAAGGTACGAAGAGCAGACAAACACGAAGAACCAACACACACACAGCACCACATCCACAGTATAAACCAGATATTGCCCAATCGGAAATCCATCTTGTCCAAATCCTGAAGCGAAACCTGCGCCATAAAAATTTAAAGACATCAGCTCAGAAGTGATCTCATCAATTTCATCGTTAGCCTCACCATTCAGAGAAATCATGGAATTCTCCCTTAAAAAATGATTGCATGTCACTGATCATAATGGTAATTATATTGTTGATTATTTGACTTCTTTAATGAATAACAATTAATAGAAGCGTTGAAATTAAGAATTATGGGAGAATTCAATAAAATGCTACTAGTGTGCGTAGATGCGGTTAAGCAACCAACTCGAGGAAGACAAGCTCATTTCTTTGGACTGGTTTAGTATTGAATTACTGTGAATTTAAATAGATTTATTCTGTTGAATTGAAATGAAATATACCTGCCTCCTTGATGATTCGAAAAAATAAAGCACACTCAAATCCTTAATCTGACCTACTGCTAAAGAAGCGATTTCTCCCATAAAATTTGATGCAAATGAGAAATGCATCAGTTAAACTAATTATCGAACAATGAAATCCTTTGCAATGAATAGCTTAGTTACTTGATGATCGTTGAAAGCGTTAATTGAAAGCGCAGTAATTTTTATGACATAGATCTATTCCAATTACAGATAATACCAGTTGACTTGAAATTATCTTCTACGTATTAGCATTTAAATTTAATCTTATTGACTACAACGCATTTTATAAACTGAAATATTTCTCGCGCCTATAATCTGAAATCTAAATCCTTGTAACAATCTTTTGTAACAAGAGTTCCTATGAGGCATTCGTGTTCAATGCATAAGCTCTCCAATGTTCGGCAGGCGTACTAAAAATCTTAGTTACGATTCGGGCTCAATGATGAGATTTCGAAATAATCATTTACTAAGTGATGGACCCCAGTCACCGACACTGCTCATTTGACGTTGTAGGTATTCATCAACAGATGCATAACTAATGGTTTCATGTAGTCAAAAACAAAGAAGTCAGATAAATCTGAATTTATGTTAGTCAATAATAATTCGCCATCATTGTCTCACTTCAGCTAGATCTCCAAGAGCATAGTGGACAACGTGTTCGTAGCGAACCTTAAGAACACCCACATCTAAAGAGGAATAACGGAGCAAAGAGGAATCCAGACGCATACTGCGAGAGTTATAGAAAGTAGTTGTAGATACAGGAAAAGCACAAATATGTTGTTGGAGCTCTTGCATCATGGGAAGGTACCACGGCCAACTCAAGGAAAACATGACCTGTTGTCATATACAACTGTACATAACGAAAACAGATGCCATCAAACCTAGTGTACTTTTTGTAAGAAATAGCCATTGACGAAGTGCTTATATTACCAAATAAACCATAATAATAAATCAACTAATGCCTCTGCCTAGTCTTACAACAACACTGCAGAATCTTGACTCGACACTTGACAAATGATTGAATCATCTAATACAGGTAAACAGTAGTTATTCCTTAGTAAGAACTAAAAACTGCAAGGAAACGCCGCAGTTTCATTTATAATAGATGACCTAATCACTGAATAACGAAAAATTTAAAGCATATCTTTCCCATCCCTCAATCTTTTCAGGTACATTACTGCCAGTGCCTCGCAAACAAAAGCCAACTCTCTCGTGGGTGACGACCTCGGGCGGCCTTGACGAGGCCACCGCGTGGCGCAACACTCTGCTTCCATGTCCTTGCGCATCTGCGTATAATATGTAATACACTCTCTTCCTATCCTATGTACACCTGCGTCCTTGCAACTTGCACTTCTGTGTCGGCGTTATTGATTGGGACCTCAACGACCACGACAGCTCCGTCGCCAGTCTTCTCGGATATGGTACTCGCTGTAGTAGTATTACAAAAAGTGAGTATACAGTTCTCGAACTACATAACACTGTGGGATGTTGAAGGCGGAAATTTGCCATTTTATTCCAGACGAACAGCTTAAGAAATACTACCGGGCAACTATAGAATCCCACTCATCTATCATGGGAACAACTCATACAACATGTATACAGAACATGACCACCGCTGAATAGCATCACTGATTTCATCTTCTAGGATAAATAGTCACTCATCAATACGTGTATTTGCGCAGCTAAAAAGCCGCGTAATTTAACGTTCCAATGCTATCGGCATTGAATTAAAATGGTACGCAGCAATTCTAGACATCTTGTAGAACAGACCAAATGCAGCAGTACCCGCCGACAGCGGCGAACTGTGGGTGTCGTGTGAATGGAGGGCATGGTTGGCCGCGACGCGTCTTTATCGCGACGCGGTTGTGGGCGCAAAAACGTGTTCGTTAGCGGTACCCTCACTATCGTCGACGCCGTTTCGTCCCCCTCCCACCCAAGGAAAAATCGTCAGGATGCTGTTTTGATTATGATCTGCATGGTCATTTGTGAAGGATTTTGATTTAACGACTGTGGTGGTCTTTCTCTTGAAAAGATATGAGAACAATTTATCAGATAATCATATTTTTCTTAAGTTTGGGAAGTTTGATGCACAAAATCAATAACCACGCAATAATTTTTGGACTTCTAAGGTGTGATATTATGTTTTGGTGTCATGTCATTGTCTCCATTATCTCTTGCCCTGTTGTCATCAATAAGTGTTGCACTTCGCAACATAGTTTGAATGCTCACTGAAATATTGCTTATTTGATTTCATCTGGTTAGATTTTGCAGGCTTCATGCGATTCAAGAAGAGATTTGCCGAGAACTTAGATGCATGTTTTCAGTTAAATTTATTGGCACTGCATATTCGCATACGTGGACTAACAAGCATATTCATAAATACAAATATTCGTATTTTGAAAGCGAAAATAGTTGGCGTCGAAGAAATCATTCTTTAGGCCCCTCATGCTCTCATACTGGATTTTTTGGCCCTTGTTCTAACTCATCTATCTGGTTCTATGCAAAAGGTAACGCACATGACTTGGTTTTTTTCATATAAGAACGGACAAATATTTATTGGTAACTTTACTATGGTTTTTATTATATTATTTAGAACCAATTAGCAATACAGTTATAACTGCTATGTAAGCTGCTACGGGTTCTCTGTAAGTGACGTTAGCATATTATTTGTAATTCGTTTTCAAATAGTTGACAGTTCCACGGAAAAATTCTTGTAACAATAACAAATGCATGAAGTTATCTAGCTGAGGTTAACAGATATCTACTGCTTTGCGTTCTGTGTGAAATTTGGATTGTAAAGGGAATTTTCGTATGTTCATAGGAAGAATTGTAATGTCTAAGATGATGTATCCAAGTTCCGTTTGACATTTGTAAATAAGATTTGCAATTTTACGTGGTGAACGATACCTTTCTAAAGTACTTGTCTATATGATATACAGTAGTAGATGTTTGCACGGAAAATTGGTCACTGTCTCCATCTTTCATATCAAACATGTTAGCCTCAAAGCCATAATGAGTATGACTATTTTAATGTGAGTAGTACTCGTTGTGAAAGAATTATGAATTGTGAGCTAAGTCTGTGGAAACCATGGCGTGTGAAAAAGAGATATGCCATTAAAAAAATCTCCACTTTTTTTTCAGAAATTTTGTCGTCACATTAGGACGAAATATTTGAGTCAACTGTATAGCTTCTGTTTCTGCAATGTTTGCTATATCAAATCCATGTGATTAGTAAACTTTCGAAATCACTTTAGTATTGCATGAAAAACATCGCATCGTGTTTATGAACGTGGATAGTTCTTAAATCAAATCCACATTTTTGATGACGTATGTCTCTGTATTTGATCATTGAAGTTTTGCCCATTAAAGGGTTGCGCTGTTGCTTCACCACATATTCGAAAATATTCCCGAGTGTGTTTGCCTGTTGTAAAATGGTTTTCCAGGTCTTCCTTTAGACATGATTTTAACTATCGCTGGCTAAACACAATACAGATTTGCATGGATAATGGTGGTCGTCATTGCTTCGCCACCCCACAGTCAGCCACGCTGTATAACTTCTGCTCATATCGGCCGTGAGATGGGTCGTGAAAGTCGCCATGTTTACGTATCTGGATTGCCTGAAACAATATCAGATGACCGTATAAATTCCTTTTTTTCGACGTCAGTTTCATAACGTACCTTTGTTTAGACTTCTTCTGAAGCTTAGCTACTCAAAATTTCAGCTATGGTCGTGTTCACCAAATAGAGCGTACATCTGAAGGCGTTGTTGTGAGTTTCATGGATGTCAGATCTGCTCAGAAAGCTCATGCTGGAGACCATCGACTGGAATCTGGAATTCCGTTCAGGATTGCTTTCCACGAGCCTGATCTTAAGAAGTACTGCATGCTGGCGGAACTTATTAATTGAATAGTGGTATTCTTGAGGAAACAATTTTATCATCAGTAGTTCATTTTTCTACACTATGAGTTTGAATTTCTTTTGTATGTTTGAATAGGTTAGGCACATGTTGTGGGAATTTATCAGTATGAGACCATTTAGACTATAGAGAAGTACACATTCGTGTCGCCATTATGTATTCAGATTTGTTCCAAGATTTACGAAATGCAATGAGCAGAACTAGATATGTCGAATTTTAAATAATTTTTGATTAAATCACTGATATTTTCTAGTCAATGTTAGTACTTAGTGTTTTCAACTTATTTTCTCACCAATCTATTCCTAAATGATTGGTTATTACAGAAAATCAAACTATCTTAAACTTCCAAGTACGGGTAGTAGTCATAGAATTATTATTTGCTGGCAGAGTTACCACTTGTCAAGCGTATTTTGATCGATTTCGCCAGGAACATTTTAGACCTGTATTGCATCAGGAAAAAACGTCATTATCACTGTGCGGTTCACCTACTGTCTTTAAACATGATAGTTTTAGAAAATTTGAGTACTTTTTTGAGCTGAATTATAGGGTAGTGTAGATTTAAGGAAGGTATTAACATTCCCAACTAAACAAGTATGTGCAACGTCCAAAGTAGCCGAGAATGCTGCGCTGTGCTTTGCAAAAAAGACAAATGAGGTTTTATTGAATCGATGTAGATAAAATAATGACAAATCTGTATTAGAATAAAATTATTCTGGGTTCAAGCTGCACTTACTGTTGAGTTTGTAAAAGGAGCTTGTGAGTTTTCCTTCAGAAGAACTGAATGTGAAGAAATTACGTATTTTGTTTAGTTTTTATGGGAATTATTTTAATATTATGTAGCCTGTCACACAAAAATGTGCCGTTTTCTCCGTAGTTACCGTTTTTTTATTATGGAACGTGATTCATTTCCTTTGAGCTATTTCTCCATCTTTCGGATGCACTCTTTCACTTAAATATGATGGAGTAGAACACATTCTCAGCTTATATTATTCGAAACATTTTTAGAAAACAGATTTACTATATTTAAGCGGTATTGTGGCAACGTCTTCGATGTCCACCACCTCTAATGGGAACTCTTCTCCGAAATCGATGCCAGATGTTTCGCGAAAGCGAACGCCTTCTCCTAGGGTCAAAGATGTGTGCAGGTAACGAGGATTAAAAGTACAATTTCGTTACTGGTTTTCCAATGGGTCGCGGAAATCTGATTATTCTATCCCACTTTTGTTCTTGAGTGCTCCCATCGTTTATAATGGTTTTGATATATTTCGAAAGTTATTTAGATCAGCACTGCAACGAGTGAATACCAATTCAGGAAAGCGGTTGGCTCGCTCAGAAGTGCATAAAAGAGATCAAGGGTATGAGGTTTTTTAAACGTGACGTTGTAATTTTTCTTTCTCGTGTGAAGCAGATTGTATTTATAAACGTATCTTATGGTACCGTTTGTTTATTGTTCCAATTGCTGTTAATCTACTGTTGAGAAAGCATGTTGCAGAGCAAGACACAGGAGTAGGCTTGATTAAAGCTTCTCATGTTACAAGTTAATGAGTGTTTTTATGTCGTCAGTTCTCTTCGGCTTATTTATGGTTCGTCTCACATCTTCCATTATACCAGTATGCAGTATCCAAATCTATCCTTTTAAAGGTCATAATACTCTTTATACAGTCGACAATTCAAAGAAACTTGATCCAGATTTCTATTCACACCTCGCTCTTTCTCTCTTCACCTCCTTTCAAAAGAGGGCTCCATCTATTTGCACACAAACACTGTTTTGTGCTTCGATGCTTCGTCTTAACGTCCACATAACACTACATCTTGCTTAGTGCCTATTATATTCTTTTTTCCATATTTAATAAAGGTTTATTTGTTTGAGTTTGAGGTGCATCATCCACGTTTGGACTAAAACCATGCGTCTACAGAATCCGAGCCAACATAGATGTGTCTACATATACTGATGCTGACCTTGCGTTTTCAATTCTATTTTAGAGTAGTATTTTTTTCATTCGTTATATATTTTTCGCATTGGTATGTATCTCCCTCGTACTTCTCATATTCTATCATATTATCATTGAGGCATAGTTATGGCTGTCCATTCAAACATTCCATTTACTCTTCTTGAAAGAAAATAAGCACAATATTGTTCTGGATATTGTCTAAAAATGTAGTGAAGAGCTCAAATCAATAAGCTATTTTCATGTCAGTTCTCAGTACCATTGCGTGCTATTGTCTTCGTGATTGTTTACAACCTATTTGAAAAGGAATACATCAAATCATGACAATATGCACCTAGATTCGTGTCATGTTCACTATTAAAAATTTTTATTAGTGAGATTCTTCAGTACGTAGAACACTACACAATGCTAAATTAAACGTGATTTTGTGTCGTACACCACGTAGTTCTATTTTGATTGCGCGTCAGATGGAAAATGTATATTTTTGTCATCAATAGATGTTAATAAATCATTAGCCTATAAGATATTTTAAAATTTGTGTGTTATTAAGCTGGAAATCAAGTACGAAAACTTTTGCGTGGTTATATGATTACTTTAGTGGATATGCTTACTGCATAATCAGTTTTTATGGTTATCATAACTAATTATCAATTAGTAGTTGCATCCCCAATTATGACGAAAAATTACGTAGCTATAAATGTTGTTTGGTTTTCATTATGACGATATTCTAATGGTGTAATTAAGTGCTATTTAGGCGATCACCCGATGCGATTAATTTCTGTTCACTACCGTCAGGGTCTTCTGCCAGTTCTGCATACGTATGCGCATCAGCCAATTCTTCTGGAGGGTTGCAGGTGAGAGGTGTTAAATCCTTGTATTATGAAGTGCACATGGAATTTAGGGAGTTTATGTGGAGCGTCTCCCTCCTCGTAGCGACGGTACTGTCAAAGAAGCAATACGTGATGCTTTAAAAAAGCATGGAAGAATAGTTGACATTTCGATTGATGGAGATGGAGATTCCAGAAAGGCACTCGTTATTTTTCAACGGTAGCTTATTGGACCAATTGTTCAGTTGAATTTGGTATAACTGTTGTTTTTTAGAGTTATTGATATGGAGAAATTGGTTAATGATTCACATATTTCGATCTTATCCATGCGAGTGCGAATTAGAGCAGCCAATCATGTCATTGTTCAGGTGATTTTAACGAACGTTTATGTGACTTGTTCTAATTCAACAAATATACGTTGAGCTCTCTATTGTTGTGTTAAAAAAAAAATTTGAAATATAATTGGAGAATGTTGAACACATTTCATTTGTCATGACCCACAAATCTAGCTTTCTAATAACTTATGATTGTCGTCAATGTAGCGCAACTCTAAAAGATTGATCAGAGTGCATTTTTTGAACCATGGTTCTTCAAATTTGTACATTTTATTTCGACGGTATTGAGTGTTGAAGTAATAAGTTTTTCTTCTAGGGGACTCCTATACTCTTTACGAAATTCTCGAAATATGGTTTAGCGACAGATTCAATGAAAACATTAAATGGATCAGAATATTCTAACGCTTTGTTGAGCAAACGCACGCTTTTTCGCGACAACAAAAAATTTTCTACTCTATATATTGTATAGTTGACAGTTTCTCAGCAGTCGTGTTTAAATTGTATTTGTGAGCTAAACGCTGTCTTTTATTCACACGGTCTTACATTACCTCTGTTTTCTTACTTTCTTCAGTCTTAAGACAAATCAAAGTTATTTAATATCATTAATGACGCGGGGTCAATTGCAAAAGTTGAGACTTCAGGTGGGACGCGTATCCTCATCTACAGATATGTGGTCTGTTGTACTAACCGATTATACGACCGAGGTCATCGCTCTACGACCCACCAATCCTTCACTAACTCAAAGTGAATATTATCAGCACTCACCCGGGAAAGGGCGCGATGCAGTGAGCCGATATAGGCATTGGATCCAGTTAATAATTATTGGGGCGGGGGCCCTGGTAGTGCAATCGGTTAGCACAACGGACGAGACATCTGTAGGTGCAGGCTCGAGTCAATCCTGAGGTTCTCAATTGTGCGATTTTCTCAGCATCATTAGGGATATTACAAATCTATTCGAGTTTGAAATTGAGACTTTTACTTGGGTTAGCCTGTTAGGAAGCACTCTGTATTAAAATCAATTGAGGGTCGGTTATCTGTTAAAGACAGGGTAGGATTCTACATGCTAGCTTCACTACAGCTCATGTATTGGTTAGGTTCATAAATATGCAATTATTGTTCTAGCATTTTATCTTCTATAGCTCTTAAGTTGTGAAGAAGATTACAGGATGACTACAGAAGATATTCTGTTGCGTACTGGAATACATTTCTACTATCTATAAAGCGTATATTCTCGTGTACACATTCCATCTTTCTTTTTATTCTTTGATATATCCACTCGTTTTGGATGCTGAATACTTGATGTCGTTCCTATTCAACTTTATTTTATTTTTAGGAAGCGTATAACGATTATCTTTCTCTGAATAGTCCAGCTGGTAGTGGAGTCATGGTGGCTTCAGACTTGGATTTACCAGCGAAATACGCTTCCCCAAATTGCAGCAGAAATGAGGTTGATATTTTTCATCCTAAGGTACGTGTCATTCTTACATTCCAATAGCTGCTTTGTTTTTGATTAAGGTTTGTTAATATCTGATAAATTTGTGTGATAGATTAGTTGTATTACAGGCATCACGGACACTCTATGTCGGTGGTTTAGAAAGTCGAATCTCTGACGACACATTGCGCCGTCGTTTTGGAAAATTCGGGGTCATTTTAGATGTAGATGTTAAGAATTACGAATCACCTTCGCCATTTGCATTTATTCAATTTGCTGATATAGAATCAGCTGTTCGCGCAATAAACGCACATTCAAATAATGTGGTACATCCGATCAAGAAAGGAAAGGTGCTACATTCTATTACTTCTGCTAACTTGCTGTGTTCACTTGTTTTCCTTGTGTCATAGATTTTGTTACCGTTTGATTGTAACAACAAATTTACAAATGCACATTAGTATTTTAGAAATTTCAACCAAATTTCGGAAGATCCATGACAACTAATAAATTATGGATTGGCTCTATTCCTCCTGAAATAGGGGAAGAATATATCATTCAAAAACTACGCTCGTTATCGGAAGGTTAATCCGTACCGTTTGTTTGTTCATATGGTAGATTAAGTTTCCTGTTCAGGAGTAGTAGATGTTGTCGTGGATATGAGGGTACGCGAAGCTATCGTTGTTTTCTCGTCTACGGAAGGCGCTCAAACTGCTTTAAATCGCATCAGAGCTGGCGTTCCCAAACAGTTGTAAGTGTCACGTAAATTTGGATATAGCACGTAAACATATCGTCTACGTCTCAAATTTCTTCTTAACGCTTTCTTACCAACACGTTTGGTATCCGTACAAAAATCGTAGACAAAAGAGGAAGAAATAAAGATTGCTCCTTAAAATAGCTCTTTAACAGGTCTATGTGTAATTTTGGACCAATTAAGATGGCTTCATAAAACATGGTGTTTTGCATAAGAAGAGAAAATGTCTAGCGTTTCCTCAGTGAACAATAATTAAGATCTTTTCCTTTTACATTCCTTGCTCATTCTCTCGACACATCGACATTTAATGAATATTATGTATATGAATCTTCGCGCATATACTCGAGAAATGAAGTTTTCACTGATATAGGGCACATAGAGCATAGTAAGGATTGGTCAGTCGTTATGAAGCAGCACTGCAAAAGGGCAGGAGTTTCATTGACTAAAGCATTACTAGAGGCGGGTCGATATGGGTGGCACGAGCATGCTCCTCTCACTCATAGCACTGTTTGGCATATATCCAGTGTAGGACCGCCCATCAACGTTTTATTATTATTCATTTTCTGTAACCAAGAATTCATGTTGGCTAGAAAATGGTAGAAATACGTCCATCTTCTTTTCGTGAAATTCGTAAAATAGTGCTTAAATTCTTCTAACTAATTTGGTTGAAAAGAACATTATTAGCAATACTTCATAATTTCCTATGAAATGTGAGTTGTAACATGAGCTATAATATTTATTATCTATATGATTATTGTGTTCAAGCCATTTTTGTAATAGCAAACTGCGTATTTCTGGTCGTCGCATAAGTTACACAAAAAGTATGCATATTCCCATGGTGCTTAGCAGCATATATACTATATGCTGGTTTTGAAGTGTAAAAATCAAGAGGTATCCTTGCAAACTCATGGAATTTGCAGTTGGTGTTCTTTATATGCATACATTGATGTGTACATGTGAAATAAAATTTCACATGGTCTTACGAATTTTTTCATACCGATTTGCGCGTATATGAGAGGAAGTGAATCTCGATTTTTGCAGTTGTTCGAGGGCATGTTTAGCAGATGTTGACATTTACTGATTAATTTGTTTCGTCATACTCTGGTATTATCTATTATCAAAGATAGATCCTTTGATTAACAATGATATGGTTTTTAATTTGATCTATATTTATTTCTCGTCTTGCCAACATCTTATTTTGTTAGTTATTGTTTTAATCAAATATGCTTTTAATTACTGATGACTGATGCAGTTTTTGTTAGATTCAAGTAGTTAGCAAGCGAGCATCAAGGAAGAAAAGCTGATAACCTTATTGTTTGTGAGCAGTTCTTGTATATTGTGTTCGATTAAAGACTTACAAATTCTCAATAGCTCTACTGTTGAAATGAAAATGGATTTTTTCATCAGTTGATTTGAAATTCGTAGCTATAGGTTGATAGTACACTGTCTTCAAAATTTCATTTTCAAATTTTCAGAGAAATATCCACCTGAAAAGCTGTATTGCATTAAGTTTGAGTTAATGACTGATTTCACGCAAAGCTTTGTTTTCAGTGTATTTAAAGTAGAAAGTGGTGAAGCGCGGGTTCCGGCGGACTTCTGCTCTGATCGTTTACACGATCACTTCATTGACCGAAAACACGGCACATCAGTCAAAATTCCAACATCTGCTGTTTCTAGTAGCTGTGTTGCTATTGGTACTCCTGCGATACAATCCGACGATCCGTTAACTACATTTCTTGCTCCTCCACCGGATCCACCAACTGATATGCATAGGTATGACATGGTGTCATTTAAATGACTTATGTTTTCCTCACATAATATTTCGTATTGCTGAAGAAATGAAGAGGGATATAGCTAGATAATTTTGATAAGAAAATTATGTGATTCTTCATACTTTTTATTCGTTTTGCTAACATGTTCCCTATAAATGTGGAATGGGTAAATTTTTTTCTCAGTTATCGTTATGAGCACCACCGTGATCATCGACGTTCACCTGCACACTCGAAACGTCGTGAACGTTCGCAAGAACGAACTCGGCATAGGAGAACGTCAAAGTACGATTATGACAAAGGCTCATCGCGAAGAAAGGAAAGAAGAGATCGAAGAGTTCGGAAACCGAGGTATTTAACGTTTCGATTATAATCTTACTATTTCCAAAATTGCGCTTTCTGGAATTCATCATGGAAAAGATGTGGAATTTCTTTTTATGCTATTATGTTTAAAATGCATATTATGTCATAACTCGATGCTGTGGATGCATTCTTTAGTGCGTCGTCAGAATCCTCCATATCGTCAAGTGGAGACTCATCATTTACACGACTTCGCTCAGAATCAAATGATAGCCATGCTTCTAGTTCATTATCGTCTAGCCAACGAATAAAAGATCGTCGTCGTGATGACAAACGTGATATTCGTTGCGATCGAAGCGTCAATGGTGAAGCAAATTTTGGCATCTTCGATTTTGTTCTATTATTTTAAAAAGCGCAGTTTTTAGGGAAGCCACGTAGTGCCCTTTCATCTAGGCGCAGTCCTTTTGAAAACTCGAAGTGTACGGATCGCAGAGCCATAAGGCATTCATCATCAATTTCTGAGGAACGAATGCTCCCAGGAATACCATCTACAAGTACTGCAGTCACCGTTGGTCCCGTTACTCCCACTCCTGAAGACCGCAAAAGCGGGGACAGTGGGTGGGTTGCTAGTGTCTTTACTTTATAGTCTGTGTCATTGCTCTTTCGATTGTGACTGGAAAAATACCTTCAGAACGTTTTTTTTTGAATATATTTCGTAGGTTCTATGACGATGTGTCGCGACCACCGCTCGATCCTCCTCCTGCACCACCTCCCATAGAAGGGCTGCAGCAGGTTCCATCACCACCTCCAACTGATCCTGCAATAAAACGAAGGCTGTCACCTAAAGCCGATCCCCATTCTCATTCGACTCACATTTTCTCTCCTCCATCTATTTCTCATCATGAGTCAAATTGCAATAGAAATCAAATTCATCACAGTATTCCAGAACCACAGGTAAATGCAGTTTTTTTTTTCTCTTATGGAATATGATTGGTCGTCCTTCAGTCGATTTCTTATCAACATCGCCATCAGTCTTTGTCATCTGGTCCAGGGCCATCAACAGTTGCTTCATCAAACTGTAACTTCGGTCTCGCGCACAAACGACAGTCGGTGGATGGACAATCGTCTCATGCACGTTCTCATCAGAGTTCAACGCCAACGCAAAGATCAAGGTCCGGAAAATGGCCTTGGAATGAGTTACTTCGAAATCCCTGTGTTTTCCTGGAAACGGTAGGTTGTTTGTAAATCATCCGCAAAATTTTGAAACTTCAAAGACAAATTACAGGCAAGTGTGTCTTTATCTGACCCAAGGTTATCGCGTGGCGAATATTCTCGTGTGGTTTCATCACATCTTCCGCTTCCACCGTTTTCAAATTCTGATCGTCATGCTCGGTCAGTCGCAGGAGAATGGCGAAAACGTTCTTCTGGAAGTGTTGCTAGTGTGGATGGTGTGCATCCACTGTCACATCGACGAAGCAGCAATAGCTGCAAAGTGATTTCTACGAGCAGACCTGTCGCTTCTTCATCAGATGGTTTGTTTGCATTTTTAGATTTTTCGTATATGCATAAACTGTTAGATGTCATAACTATCAAGTAAGTATTTTTCAGAGCAATCCCACTTACATTTACATTTATCTGGGCGTATTACTGCACCACATGCGAGCATATCGCGGAGCTCCAGCAGTAGTGGTACAAGTGGTGGATTAGATAGTGACGTACAACTTTCTCCTGATGCTGCTCCTCTTCCACCACCTCCTCCTTCGGCACTAGATCTGCTATGCGAACCTGACGATGTACCTATTTTAGCGGACGGATGGAGTGGGGTATGATATCCATTATAATTTATCGTGTTGGAACTGTTGTACAGTAAATCCACTTTTTTCCGTTTAGCGGTTAGCAGAAATTGGCTCACGCCTCACTGATGTGAACGCTTCATTAGAAGAAGCACATCGAGGAGTAGCTGAGCTAGATGACCACCATCATCGTCATCCTGTCACCACTACAATGGATACGACTCCAACGTCATCTCGTCAACGTCAAGTTGGTGCCGTAGGGTCTACGCCACGTGCTGACTCATTCGAAGAACGATTGCGTAGCATTAGTCAAAAGAAGAAGTCCTCTCTAGACGATTTTACGCTGAATATTACGCAAGAGCGGATACTTGCTGCGAAGGTGAAACATTCCTTCTTATTCGTAGTGTAGAAGGTAATAGTAACAGCGTTATAGGCTTCTGCAACAGATTCGATGGCGGCTGTTTCATTTTCTGGATTTTCTTCTGGGAGTGGTCTTTCATCAGGTGGATTTAGTAGAAGTGCAACGGTTCAGCGTCCTACGCTCTCCATAACTATACCTCAACCGGGAAATGGATCCCAGAGCACAGCTGCGACTCCCAACAAACACGATTCTTCTCTGGTTAGTCTGTTTTCGCGTTCTCTATTTTTTAACACGCTACATTTTTCTTTTAGTTATCACGGAAAACTGGAGCGCCGTGCACTGTCGCATCGGGATCTTGCTCGAGTTCAGGAAATCGCCTGAGTGTGCCACCAGTCACTCCTGTTGTAGCCTATCCTCCAAATTTCTCAGTGCCACCACCTAATTTCCCTATTACGCCTCCTTTTGTTTACGCTCCCTCAACAACACCCGATTCTCAATCTTCGCCTATAATTTCGGCGCCTCCTCCTCCTCCTTTGCTCTCTGCGGTTCGTGATGTAAATTTTCCGTCTCATTATTGTTAATAGTTGTTCTTGGTTTGTTTTAGGAACTGATACCACAGCGAGATAACGCTTCGTGGAAAACCCCAACAATTACACCTATTGGGAGTTGTGCTCTGTCGAAAACCACTGGTTTGGCTACTACAACAAATTTACGGGCCCCGCATGACACTTCATCTCAGCCACATAGTCCTGTACTCCAGTCTCCACAGCAAACTCTGTTTCCTGGAGTGGCTGGTTCTTCTCTATCGTCGTCTACTATGCCGTCATTGGCAACAACTGAGCCTCACTCAACACCACAAATAACACCAGGAGCTTTAAAGAGTATCACTAGCAGCCGAAGTGCAACATTGTCTCATCGAGCAGGCGAAAAAGTGGATTTTTACCACTTAGAGATTTTGGAGTGGTCAAAGTATTATTTTTCTTGCAGCATTCCTCTTCACGTCATGATTCAGTCTCATCATTAAAATCACCTGTGCCTGGTCCAAATTCAGCACCAGTTGGAAGGTCGCACTCTGTCTCTGAAAATCGCAAATCGGGAACAGCTTTTGTCGCGCACAAAGTATGAATTTTTCCTACAAAACAATATTGTGAATCGAATATGATGCTTTATTAACCAATAATCAGTAAGAGTTTTTAAAGGATCCTTCTACTGAGCTTCTTGCCGGATTATTCCACAATAAACCTCCGTCAACAGATTTTCGGAAACTCCCGAAAATCGAAAAGAAGCCTTCCGCTATTTCTGCTTCTACTGAAAAAGATACTGCCAATCAAGAGCATATTAAAAGACTATCGTCAGCACTTGATCACTATCGAAAGGATAAGGAACATAAACTAGTGACTTTTAAATACCTTAGAAATTTCACTTGCTAGTTCTAGGCTGCTATTTAGTGTCCATGTATTTTATGTTGTCAAACAACTAAAAAGTTTTAATTCAGCGACGAAAAGAAGATGGATCTTTTGAAACTAGAGAAGAGCGAGCTAAGCGTAAGGAAGCTGAGAGAGGGAGAAAGGAACGAGATAAAATCAAGGATCAAAAGAGGGATAAAAAGGCATAGTGTTTTCAAGTTAATTCTAATTTAATGGTGCATGCTGAGATGCATTTTGGTACTCTTAATTCTACTTTCTAAAACATTCCTATATTCGTTTCAGATAAAACAAGAACGCAAGAAGATCAAGGAGGATGAGAAAGAGAGGAAGGAGAGGAAAGTAAGAAAGGCGGAAAAAGAGAGACAACGTGAGAAAAAGTCAAAAAAACAAAAGAAGAAGTTAAAGACAAGTTCATCCGATGATGGTAGCTCTGGTGATGACAGCGACTACCAGGTAATACCAGGTGTTAGTAGGATCTCTCGTTTAACAATTGCGGATTTTTCTTTTCAGAAGGCTTTTAGCAAACAGATGGCTCATCTTGTAGCTGAAGATAGCGGTTCAAGCTGTGCAGCTGTGACTGGAGGTCTGTCTATGTACGATAGGGTCAAAAGACGCAGTTCTGCTGTAAATAAAGAGGAAGGGACGAAAAAAACTGCTGCTCTTCAAAGGCTTCGTGATAAGAACAATGAAAAAAAGAATCAGAAAGTTCGTCCGACCTATTCAGTTGTTAAAATCAAAAAAATTCATTACATATTGGCCTTTTTTATTCAGCGCCATCGTATTCAATTAGTCTCGTCAGATGAAGAGGAGAATGAAACTCAAAAACACATTTCGACGAAGAAAATAGCAGAATCTGAGCCAGATGATTCATCTGAGGAAGAGAATGATGTTACTCAAAGAGTAAAGAATGAGAATGCGGATAGCAGTGAAGATGAAGTGATTTTATTGCGTTGAATTGTTTGTCCATCAGTTTTTTGTAAAAAAAATCAACCACAAAGTCTTGGTTCGGACAGAGTAATTCAGTGGTTTTAGTTGCAGTAATACGTGAGGTTTTCCTTTTTCTTTCTCTCTGAGAATAAAGCCTCCCTTGGTCCTGGGACCAAATGTTCCTGAATCCAAAACCATTTAGAAAGACTGAGGACGACGAATGTGTTGGGATACTCCAGTCCAAGCATACACTCGGTCAACATTTTTTTTTTAATCAAATATGATGAATGCGCAACATGGTGCTTGCTAGGATTGATTGACGTTTACTTATTTTTGTAGTTATTCTTAAGTTTTCTAGTATAAGATGAGCTTTGACGTTGATCAATCCCTCGTGGCGGGATGCGCCTATGTATTCGTGTTGAGTGTGATACCGTGAATGCCGGTCTGGTTTGTTAGGTGACTTAAGTTGACCACTCTTCACCAAGTCATACTTAGATTCCTCTTGTACCAATTTAGCGATCCCGGATGTATGGCGGGCTTGGTGGGTCTGGCTGCGAACTGATCCGGGCCTGCGTTTCACTGTAATACTTCAACCACTGCGTCCCCCGTTTTTTTTTTGATATACAAAAAGCATTTTTTTCTTACTGCACCATAATCATACTAGATAATTATAGGAGACTAGAAAAAGGCACCAATCATCTACTGATGAATCTGGAGAGTCAGAAAGTAGAAGATTGCAAAAATTGGCGAAGAGTATGACAGATAAGCAAAAGCATGTATGTTATGATTTTGAGAAATTTACGAGATGTTCATTATGAAATGTGATTTGTTTGTATGTCGTATTTGTAGTTCAAAAATATTAATATGGATGACGTATTTGGTGCGGAAAGTACAGATACTGAAAACGTAATGATGTCTGATGAGAAATACAAGAAAAGAAAAAAAACAAGAAAGGTAGGTTAGGAAACGCGTATGTTCATGGTGTTGATATAAATGGTGTACACTCATATACTCAGGAGTCATCTGACGAAAATGAAACACCAAAAAAGAAACCTGCTAAGTTCGAAAAACTCGACTTTCAATCCATTTTCGGACCTGATAAGACAGAAAAATATCGAAGGCGAGTTAAAGACAAGAACGAGAGGAGTCGTACGACAGAGACAGAAATTAAAGACGTAAAAAAGGATTTGTCCAAACGTAAGATAGACGATGAAGGTTAGTGCATAAGTATATTAAAATGTGATACAAAATTGTTGTGTAGATTCTGAAAATATTTTTTCCCAGAAATTAATCCCGCTAAACGACTGAAAAAGTCTCACCTATCAGGTGGGTCAAGTCTTTCCGAAGAAGAGATTCAGAACGTTCCACAGAAGAAGGATGAGGATGACAACGTGAAGACTGTGGTAGACAACATTGATACCACAACTGTCAGTGAAATACACGATGATAAACTGTGTTGTACAGCGGTAGAAGCGCAGTCTTCGGAGCATCAAGTTAAATGTGAAGTTAATCATGACGAGGATAAGAATTTGGTAACGTTAGGCTTCCTACTATGTTCTAGTAATTACGTATTCTTTATTAAATTTACTTGGATTTGTGCAAAATCAATTTACAGGAAACACAGCAGAACGAAGTAGAAATGAAAGCAGCAATGACGTCAAATAATTCGTCAACATCCTTACTGACTGAACAGTCTCGACCGAAACTACTTACGAAAGCTGCCATGAAAATATTTACGCCAAGTCAGTCTGCTGCAACACCATCAGCTGCTCCTGTTACCCAGGTTTGACTTGAAGATCTCAGTGGAATTTGTATACATTTATGTATATTGCATATATATGCATGTATATATATATATACAT
>KN716206.1:166392-181011 GCA_000816705.1 Dictyocaulus viviparus | reverse complement strand
TATATATATATATATATATATATATATATATATATATATTAATCTCATCTAATAAAAGTTGTGTCAAAATAAAAAGACAGATTTTCAAATATTTACCTTGTTTTTCCTATTGATTACAAATATTGTTGTTACAACTATATTGTTTGATTATAACACTACTGAATTATGACTTTTTTTGACTGATCAAGAGAAGAGCATGAAATAGAGTTTATGTAGTTTCTTCTGTATGCCACTTATATGTGACTATTGTTGTTGTTGTTATGTGGTGTGGTGTGCTTCAGCTATCGACTGAGGCGGATTCAGACAACTCGACTGATTACGATGATGTCTTCACCAGTGCAATTACTGAATCACACACTGAACAACAATGCGTTTCGACTACTCCATATGAGCCAGTGCGACGTGCAAGTACTTCTAGTTCAGCTGCAACCGAACTTGAAGATATCAGCGAATCCGATTCTGATTCACGTCGTTCTCGACATCATACTGTTGAATTAGTTGACGCTACCGCTGGTTATGCCAGCGTATGCGATCCATGTCCATCCAATACGCATGATGCTATTCCTTCTGATGAAAAGTGCATAAAGGAGGACGGATCATCGCTGAAGTCTATAATTTCACCTCAGTGTAAACGCATGGAGTTGAGTTGCAGCTTGCAACTGGGAGAGCAACAAAAAACAGACTCTACTGCTTCAGCAGAGCTGACAGGTGTATATGATCAGGTTCCGGCCAAAATAGAAGCAGAAAAAACTACTGGTACCATTTCTGATGTGCAGGTAAGATATTGCAGTAATGTGTTCGTTGTTTATAAATCTAAACTTAGTGACGGATTTGTGTGCAGTGCGTTGTACTTGATAAGCAAATGTAAGAAGACTCTGTATTTCTATGCAGCGTCTCCTACTATTTTCAGTATAATTAATATTTATTAAAACATTCAGAACATTTAGGAAACAGAAGATGCTGTGAAGTCGATCTTTGACGGTGATGATGAAGAGGAAGAACCACAGTATCCCACACTCGTATATGTTCCGGGGAAAAACGGAGCTGTAGTTGCCACTGCTGGACCAACAAGCTCAAGCGAAGTGAATTTAACATCCACTATTACTGTTAGTAACGAAGAAGTTAGTGGAGCAACTGATTTCGTAGCTGATAGCAATCAACCAGATGACAACCGTGCTTCAGGAGATGTGTCTGATGTGGGTTTCCACTTTCAGTAATTTATTTCTATGATTCCAGACATGTTGGAAAACATTTGTGATTTTTTTAGGAACAGCTACTTCGAGAGTCTTTTGTGGAGGAACCTATTTTAGAAGAAAAACTTACTACTGATAAAGCTGTAGAGCCACTTTGCAGTATTAAAGAACCACCTACTGTTGACTCTTCATCATATGTAGTTCGTCTTGAAGATGATGATGTTATAGTGGTACCTACTTCGAGTTCTTCAAGTGAAGTCGAGTCTTCATGCACCTTCCAGTCGCCGTCGCGGTCTGTGATTTCACCAATTACTGTATCAATTCAAGAGCGTAGAGTTTCCTCTCCACAACAATCACCAGCAACAACGACGACAACTACTGAGCATGGGATTATTGCCCAGTCAGCAATCAGTCATCCACTCAAATCATCTCCTGCTGCTTCATCTGTAAATGTTGCTGTTCTCCCTAGTGCTTCACCAATTGGATTAAGTTTGGGCGCCTCAGTTGTATCCCAAAGTGGTGTGCATCAATTATATAGTTGTTTTCAACAACCTACTTTCACAAATTCCAATATGTTACAACAACAACAGCAACAGTCTTATCAGCCGACGCAAGCACAGCAACGTGCCATACCTCAGCAGCATTTATTCCAACAACATATTGCTGCTCAGCAGCAGATCGCTCTGCATCAACAACAGCAGCAGATTTTAGCACAGCAACAACGTGAACGAGATCGAGAGGTGACTTTACAGAAAGAAAGAGAGTTGCAGCAGCAGCTTCATCTCTTTCAACAGCAACAGCAGCAAAAAGATGCCAGTACAGTTTCACGAGTTATGAAACCACAGACACCGGTTGCAATACAATCACCAGGTCCTCATCCAGCCACTCCAGCAAGCCAGCAAGCTGCTTTAGCTGCTCAAGCGACTTTGCAGATGCAACTGCAGCAAATGCAAATGCTCCAAATGGCTTCAAGGGATCCTGTGGGGTATTACCAACAGAGTAAGTTATAAATCTCGATTCTTATTTCTTTTCATTTAATTCTGTCGCATTTAGTGTCGCAAACCTTTGGTCAGCCGGTGGCAACAGCCCTTTTGGCACAAATACAAGCTTTACAGCAGCTACCAACATCTCAAGCGCAACAATACTTAATAGAACTACAAAGGCAGCAACTAAAAGTAAATATTAACAGTAGTAGCCAATCATGAACTTCATTTATTTTACTGAATATCCGTATTGAAGGCACAGCAAGACGCGTCATCTACAGCTTCGTCATCTCCACAGCCTACACAACAGCAAGAGCGTGAACGTATGCTTAAGGAATCGCAGCTACGAGTATACCGTGAACGCGAGGTTTTACATCAGCAACAAGCACAGTCAACACAACAACAGCAGGCTGCTGCTCTTTATGCCGTACAATACCGCCTTACTCAACAGCAACTTCTAACTCAGCAAGGCTCAGCTCAGGTATCATATGTTCAATATCTCCTACATTTTTTTCCTGTATTATTCAAAATTCTGTATTTAAGACTTCTCCGTCAGCTGCTCAATCTTCCAGCTCAATCGCATTATGTCAAGGTGTTAATACGATTCCGCAAGAAAGAAAGGCAGCGGTGGTGGCAACACAAGCTAATATAAAGCCAGATAATGTCGCTCATGCATTAGTTTCATCCTCGTCTATAACTGCAGCGTCTACATTTGGGATATCATCATCAGGGCACTCTGTTGATGTTGCGAAGGTTGGTTTACTAGTAAATTATTTAATGGTACAATTTAAATTTGCTAGTAACGACTTGTTATCCAGAGTATCACAGCAGTAACAAAGATCGTTAATATAACACCAGTAACAAAGACCGTTTCATTCATTTTCTGTGTGGTTTCTAAATGACCTGAGTTAGTAATAAACTACACGCATAAGTTCTAATGTACTAGTTTCTTGCTACGTGATATGGAGAAAGTTGTTATCTATGAATTGTAATTGGCGTAATAGTTGGTTCAAAATCGATGTATGCAAAGACCGATGGTGGTAATTTATATGCCAGTGATGTAGTTATTCTGTCTATGTAAAGCTTACAGTGAAAAAAAAGATATCTGGTTATAGTTTTTGAACTGAATGTCTCACAAACGATTGGTGGCTACCATATTTATCATATATTCTTGGTGTGATACGCTCTGTGTTTATTTCGTCTAGCTTCTACGTTTATTCCTTCTTTGGTATTAACCCATAAATGGCTGGCATTCAATTGCTGTTAAAGAGTCATTGTTTTGTGTCGATTACTTCCACATAACCGGCATCATTCTACACTTTTCATATGTAGATTATGCCTAACGATTCGGCAGAGGAGGCATATTTGGGCACGTTTACACCAAATAAGTCGGGCTTTTGCACTTTGCAGTAACTTCTTTTGTACTGATCCATCTGTTATAGACCAATGTTACACCTGCCCATCAACGATTTGTGAGCAGATTAGTACGATAAACTTCGTCCTACATGCCTCGCTATCATGGTCCATGTACCGCGCCCGCTCCATAAACCTGCGCCGCGAACGTGACACATCGATATGTTGCTGTGCGCTTTCAGGGCATAGTAAGTGCCGCGGCGCGTGCGTGCGCGTTGCTTGATCTAATTCACGCTGTGCACTCGCTGTCTGGTGTCCCACGAAACGTTAGCCTTCTCTCGACCACACACACTATCGGCGCATTCGCATTTTTTTAGCGTGTTTCGCCGTGCATTTTTGTGACGGCATAGGGAAGCAGAGGTGTGGCTCGTACTACTAGTGAATTATTTGCTTGCTGAACTAAACGCCCTAGTTGTGTGCCGGCTTGTGTGTGGTCATCACAAAGCTTTTTATTTCAAGATTCACATTGATTTGCGTTTCTTTGTTATAACGATGATGATACGCTTCAAGTGAACTTGACATTTTCAACGTGCTATTACCTCAATTAATCTACCTCCATTTTTGCTACCTCATCAGTCACAGGTTCTCGATAAAGGATCTCTGCATTGAAGTCAGGTATTTCGACTTGGAAAATTTTTATCAACAAACTGCTATTTTTGTATTCACTGCTATACTATATTATCCTTGCTACAATAAACTATCTTATACCATCGATCTCCTCTAAATTTGTAGTGAAAGTGGAAAAGATAGCTCAAGAAACGTATCAACTCTTTTCGCTTCGCTGCTGTGCGTGTCGTCTACATCTTTTCATCTCTTCAACGCGTAGATCCCTTCGTATTTATTGAATGAGCTCTAACGGTTCGCCGCTTCACGCGACAGAGATTGGTGTAAAGCGAAATCGAAAAGCGGCAGAACCTCAGCATCTCTCATCGTTTTTCCTTTCATCGCCTGAAGAAGTCATGAACCCATCATCTATAAATTCGTTGACTAGTGATTCACAGAGCATGAATGATCAGACTATTAACATTTTCAATTTGGCTGGAGCAATTGCAATGAACAGTCTCCTTGCCATCAATCAACCCCCCGCCATTGGAGGTTTTCTTACTAATGAACAGTTAGATATTCAAAATCCGTTATTAGCTAATGCTGCTAAAATGGTTTTAAGTATGAATCTTTTGAACACATCGGGATTGAACGCTGAACGTCCATCTGGATCGAGTTCTACCACCGAATTGTTATCATTGATCACTTCACATTCTGATGCAGTTGCGCATTCCGCATCTAATTTGCAACAAGCTGTGCTTTTCCAAAAATACGCAGCGTTGAACCGAGGGCAACTACCAAACCTTAATCATCATTTGACTGCATTACAGTTGCCTTTAGCACGAACAGCTGAGAACGCATGCAGCCAGCAGAATGATCGTAAGCGTTCTTTTCCATCAACAGAGATTCCTAGTCAAGTGGAGGAGTTAAGGAAACGAGTTTACTCAGACACTAAAGCATTAAATGCTCATAGAATGACAGGACAAGTTTCTATGCCTCATGTTCCGGTATCCAAAGATGATATGGAACGTTGTCTAAATAGGATTCTCAATGAAGAAATCTATAACATATACGAAGATGATATTAAACCTGAACAGAAAACAGATCTAGTAGCAAATTTGTCACCTGAAGATAACGAGAAACAAACGAGACGCAATAGCGGTAGCTCGTGTTCAATTATCGAACAGGATTTATCAATAGATGAAATTTTGTCCATTATTGCCACTGGATCATTGGAGAAAAAAGAAAATGGAATCGCTTCAGTTGGGTCTGCATTTCGTAAAGTGAGTAGTCGATCGCATACAACAGAATCCGTTCTTGAAGTGGTGTCCGATAGTGTTTTATGGGCCACACCGGAATCGCCAACCAGCATTTCACCTCAAGATTCGGAACTTGAATTCATGCCGCTTTCTCAAGAGCTTATAAATCAGTTACATGACTTAGCTATTTCACATCGCGAAGCGGATCCGTCAATTTTGAATAGTGATGTAGTACTAACAAGAGAGGACCAAATAAAGGTAGATTTTCAAGTATTTGTGTACACATATATTATTGACTTGAATTTTACTGGGTGGTATTAATATTCCTGGGTACTGTTTTCCAGTAATGTTCAACGCATTAATAAAGAGGATTCTTGTGTAAATCATCATATAGCGTTCATCAGTTTATTTTATTGCTGAAAACTTTAGGTACAGTTATCATTCTAATAATTTAGCGGTTTCCTGTTGTATGGCAAGGAACACTTGCAATGAAGCAATCAGAGACTACAGTACAGATGCATTTGGTTTATGGTTCAATAGAAATGCTTACGCGATGTCTTGGAGATGCTAATGCTGATGCGAAAAACGCAGTTCCTATTCGTGTGAATCAACGGATGCGTTTGGAACATGCTCAGGTTCAAGGTAATTATTACGCCTCAATATATAGACTTTTGTAACAGGCTTAGTGAATTTCTCAACCTTAAAGCAAATTTGTTTTGAATTAATTGGAAGATTTAGTACTAACTCTTGTGTTAAGGGGTGGGTGCAGGCAGGCTCTATGGTCGTTGTTTAATTTCCTTCTTTCTGATCGATAATCGTGTTTGTCTGTCGCGTCGACCTTCAAGCACTTGTGCAACATTTTCGCTTTCCAATCTTTAGCAAATGTTTTAAGAAAAAGGAAGTGAGAAACATCGTCAAGGTGGCAAAGCATGCTCGATTTTGAATATATTACATATGATCTATACTGAAATTTTTCTATTGAAGATACGCACTCCTTATCAAACTCATTATAGTTCTTAGCCTTGTGTAGGTGGTTTGGTGTAGTAGTGTTTATCTCGCCTGCGAATTCGTTTTAAGATCAGCATTGGAAAATTTTTAGAAATGTATATTACTAGTGCTGGTGTAAAATCACTATGCAATGAATGAGAATGATGGTTAAGCATTAGGATTGTGATATGATTCTTCTTCATTTTACATATGTTGAAACGTGCGAATTGAAAAATATGGGATATAAGGGATATGTAAACGATATGGAAAATTTCGCTTGCTGTTCGTCAACCAACACAAGTCAAACTAATATTTTAGTTGCAGGAATGGTTGCGAAGATGTCGGATGCGGGTCGTTTTGCTTGCATGATTTGTCTTCCTTGTGGACTTTCTCGTGATGAAATTATTACAAATTCGGATATATTCAGAACTGCATTTATTGACTATTTTTCCAGCAAACAGGCTGCTGGCATTGCCGTAATGCCGCAAACAGTATGCTTTCAATATATTGGTTTTGCTGTTCCTTTTAAATTTCGGTGTAAGCTCTTTTTACAGGAAACGACTGCAGGGTGTTTAGTTCATGTATTTCCTCCGGGCGACTTCCCATCCAGCTACCTTCAATACTATTCTCCACAGCTTTACGAGTCAATAACGTCTCGTCAGGCATCTTTTTTGTTCGTCGTTCTCACACCTGATGAGTCTTCACGTCCTCTTACGTCATAGATTTACTACTTCTATAAATGTTTGTATGTTTGAATAAGTTGTTAAGTTGAACATTACTTAATTATTTTGTGGCGTTACATTTGCATGGGTCTAACGTTGGTCGCTGGTTGGTAGTTTTTTCTTCCACCTGTTGCGCATAGATTCGATTGATTTCTATTAGCCACCCACTTAAATATGTGGATATATTGTAACAGTTTGTCTTCTTCTTACGGTTTTCTCCGGTTTGTAACATTATCACACTGTTGTGTCAATTATAAATTTCCTTAGCGTTACTTTTTTGTTTTTTTTTTTATTTGCACACTGGTATATTGTATTATGAATTTATGTCTGTTTATTTCGTCTTCTTCCTCGCACCTTACTTCCGTAATATACGACCTTGTAATATTGATTATCGCTTTCCTTTGTGTTGGCTTTCTAATATTTTCTGTATTTATGGAATTTTTCGGAAGTTTTACTTATGTTAATTGGGTTACACAGTCTTCTGCGATTTTTGACATGTTTTATTGTTTTTTTTTGAAGACTGTGAATCCGCTAAGCTCAGAGATATAAACTTATATTATAGAAATGTGCATTGTTGCATTTATAATGGGGATATTTTTATTGCAATGTTTTTTTTTCTCGGTAGTATTATGTGCCTTCTATGCGCATGATGCCTGAAGAATTTTAGTCCATTAGATTAATAATAGTGGGAAGTGATTGTTGATTCTCAAGATTTTGTGGGGCCTGTTATGTGTTAACAATTTTTTGTGGTCATTGTAAATTTATGGCTTTAGAACGTGGTTGGTAAATTTAGTAAGCACTAATTTTTGAGGAGGACTCTGGTGATAGAGAAATTGCTAGGACGTGGTTTCTGTCGATCGTGATGTGATAGTTTTTGACATCGAAATTTTGTGTATCCGAGGCATTTTGAGGTGGATGTAGTCGCCTAATGCTTCCATTTTGTTGACTTCTACAGGTAGTGTAGCAGTAGGGATACATTATTGACAGTGACGTGTGTAGTACTGATAGCTTAGTGTATATCCATAACTACTTAATGACGTCGCTATGTGCTTTGGGATGGATTATACCATTCTTGAGAATGTTGCAACATGTAGAATGGGTCATTGCGGTTCAATATCCATTTGTTTTTTTCCTGCTGTATTGTGGAATAATTTAGGCTTCAGTGTCTCTTATTTCACAACCTCGCTAGTCTAGTAATATAGTATATAATAATAATATAGCTTATAGTATATGTGGATATAGTTACGTTGTTTTGGGGCCGCGTGGTGCAGCGGTGAACCATCGATAGTAGGTGAATTGATATGATTGAAATTTGGGCATGACGGACGAGTGGCACTGATTTGGTAAAGAGGGTGAAAACTAGAGGAGCTCTCTATTACCTGCACTGCACTTAAGGTGTCCAAGGACAATTTTTAGTTAGCTGGATGCGCGAGGGTACGTGGTACGGGTAGTAACTTTCATCCTTAATGAGACGCAATAGTTAATTATTCCGAATGAAAACGACTTGGGCTGCAGTCAAATCGGCACTTACTGCAAAAGACATGTTTTTGGAAATCATTATGGATTCTTAGTCTAGAATCTATGTTTACAGATATACGAGATATCACTCACATTGTATACAATTGTTTAGGCTATCAGATTTAGGTAAATGAGGTTAAAATTTTAAATGTCAGCGATACTTTTTCCGAAGTTAAACAAACTACTCAATGAATTTAGATTACCATGTATGTTACATGGATCAATGCATGCAGGATTTTTGATCAAGAATGCAATTTCAAATTGCACCCGTATATATAAAGTTCCTTTCTTTTCCTTGCTTACTGAATTCTCAAACTATGAACTAATCTACGTAATGAAAAACAGTGAAGGAAAAAATGTTTGTTAAAGCATTCTACTTGCTTTAGAGTTTATAAATAGCCATGGATGTAAAGCATGTACTGCTTGTCATCTGAATTGTTCTTCCATAGAAACATAACCACCTATTTTCTGAATTTCTGTGAAGTCAGTTATATCGGTTCCAGTTTTATAATATTCTTATAGTGAAGAGTTGTTGGACTTGAATTTCCATAACAGGCGACATTATATATGCTTTATTCCAAAGCTCATTTTTACTTATAGAGAGAAGATTCTCAATAAGTGTCGAATCTTCTGTATCTACTCCTACATTTTTGATTGAATAATTATTGGTATTACTGGATAGATCGAAGTATTTTTCCTTGAAAAAAAGGATTTACATATAACACGAATGCTTTTAAACGGCATCGTAACGTTCTTTAATTGACTTGCTAAATCATTTTGAGCGAACGGCGTGGAAGTAGAAATATACAAATCGAATTGTGAAATGTTCAAATTTTTAAAAGGAGATTGGCATTTGAAAACCTTAATTGGCTTTTGGGATGCTCATATAATAGAGAATGAAAAAGGCATTCTATCAACATCTACAATTCTCTTTACACTCCTTGTAAGCCCCTACTCTCCTTCTCCATCCACCTATGACCTCCTCGTGACCACGTTTCATTTTTGTGTTCAATTAGATTTTATTGCTTCACAATATAATCAACATGTAATGGTGCATGATAATCTCAGTGCATTAATTCATGACAATATTGTTTTCTTACATTTTACATTTGACTGGTGAATGTTACCTGAAGTATAATCATGGTTTCGTGTACTTCATCACGAGGGTTCCATGATATGGATTCTGAATGACATTATGGATTTGATTACCAATGTTGCAATTCTCAGCCCGAAGCTGCTTCTAAAGTCTTGCGTGGCACACTTAAGGCGAGTAATTTTAATTGAAGCAGTAATTCAGACAGTTTGCTCTATAAGCTGCTATTTGTATCATCTCCACCGACATTGCTGACATTTTTGCATTGGCCAAACTACACCGCTGAACACATGATCACTAAAGCTTATGTCCTCTATACACTTTTTAAGTAAAATATATCCTAATATATTTTGTTTCACTTCTTATGTTACGTCAAGTATCGTGATGAACAGGAAAATCTCTCAAATGTTGCGTCATTTCTAGTCACCATCGAAAATGGATAAAATAAGTAAAGCTGATGAGGTAACAGTTCTTTTAAACTAGTTATGGTTTCGTAATACACTAGGTTTGAAAGCACTGGTTTCCCTTGCAAAATAAGAAAATTGACGTTTTCTGGTTTAATTAACACAATGTGGTTTAACCATGTATCATTATCCATTATCATATGTTTTGTAGCTTCATCGTTTACTATAGTTATAGCGGATGCAGCAAGGGACGGTTTGTTTTATTCATCTTTCTTGCCATAAAATCGTTTTTATCTCCTAACTCTCTCTTTGTAGTGCATTCTGGTGAGGATATTTGAAAAATTCAACTGTTCCGAAAACGTTCTTTTCGTTTAGCATCCTTTATAAAATGTAGTACTAGAGAAATGAAAGGCTTTTTCCTACTTTGCTGCTCTATCCAGTTTCATAGCTTCATTTCCTATAGTACAGCTGGTAGTCGACAAAGTCAGGAAGGCGTCAACAAAATTTCCTCATATTACACACAATGATTTGGACCAGGATAGTCCAATGTTTTGTACTTCAACTAAACACTTCTTGAACATTGAAATATTTTCTAGGATCTTTGTGAAAGAGCTTGATCATCAGAATGGTTCCCTTTATGCAGTATGTTTCATGTCCAGTAAAATTCAACTAAAATTCGCGTTCGAGTCATCACTCATCACATTTAGTCCTTGATAACATAATGTTAAAATAGCGGCTCTAATCTTTGATTACTTGACGTTTAACTTTGGGTTTGTTTCACTCAATCTTCGCTATAATAATCAGTATAAACTGAGCGATCGTGTAGGTGCTCATCACCATTTTTTATATTGGGGTTATTCCCGCTCTAGTTTACTCAATACTATAAAGTAAGCTTTGGTACTGATCAATCCCTGTTGCGACTTACGGGTTGTGTCATTCATGTTCATCTTTAGTTCGTGGAGGTGATTGAGTGCGAACCTCATTTATACATTGACATGCGTTGACTAGACGAGCCACGAATCAGTGCTGCTTATCATCCCCAGATTTTTTTAATACCAACTTACGGACATGGTGGATTTAGTAGCGGCGCAGACCTGTGCACGCTAATTCGGGCCGGTGTATGATTGTGTTGAAATCACGACTGTTCCTTAGTCTTTCGCCTCTAGCTTCAAACCTTTATTGAGGCATGAATGATCACTGCGTTTGGAAAAATGGCCTTTAATACTTTCCGCGAACCAGTATCGTGTTTTAAAAACTCTCTTTATGTCGATAATAATGTCGTTATAGAATGTGTGAATTCTGGTAGTAGCGTTTTTATATAACGTAGGAACGATCCTCCTTATTGTATGAAACAAAAGCACTCGATTGCTCAAGTTTTACATGACTACTTCTCGCCAGATAAATATGTTTTTGATATCGACAAAAGTGAATCTATTTTCTATTTGTATTGTCGTTAGGCTGCAGTGATACGCAGGCTTGAATGCCTAGACTCGGGTCCGAGCCAATCAAACCTTCCACCCTTTATAAAGCAGTCTATTAGATCAAAATAATTTGGGAAGATAAACAGCACTGACATTGTAGTTTTGGTCCTCTCAAGTCTATAGACCTCAAGTTATTACTGTACTTATGGCAAAGCTGCCAGTCTAACACAGACTGCAAGATAAGATAAACTTTGGCGTTAATCAATTCTCGCCCATGCATTCGACAACACAAGTTTAACGTGATATCGTTGTGATGTTTAAATGCGGGTTCAGTCCTGGTTCGGTCACACTTTATCAATTACATGCTGTATATTTTATTAAAATTTCTCCGGTCTCGATTTATCCAGCTCAAAGGGATGGCAGGCCTAATAAGCTTGCTTGTAGGTAATCACGAACCTAATCCGAGGTTGCGTATCACCGCGACACCTTCATTCAACCCGCGCCCTACACAGACTACATGGGTGTTCATTTATTGAAGGCGACTCCTAACAGCCTTCTGAACTTTAACCTTCACAGACGTTTGATTGCCGACTTTTGGCCAAATCCACTCATTGTTTAATGCACAATCCCGATAAGCATTGGCAGAAGCACGCAATGCATTAGGTATAGGCGCAGTTTTATCCGATAGTCATTCTCCTAAATACACTTTCATCTCATGGCAAATACAAGTCACTTTATACTTTGATTCTTTACCTAATGTTCAAACGTATCCGCGCGACTAATCGAATAAAGAGAGACCTCGGAAAAGTAGAAGTCTACACAATCTTATAAAGTTTGAAACCTAAGAAATATTGCTTCGCAACTACCTAGTGACATTGATCTCCACAATTATGGAAGTGGCATTGCTATAAAACGATATGCGTAAACCAGGAAAAAAACCATACATAAATGGCAATCACTGGATTAGTTATATTCCTTTTTTTCGAGTGTTTGCCATTATTGAATGTAGTCACGAAAGTAAAATATGAAGAGAGAGTCTTAATGTTCTTAAAAAGACTAAGACAAAGACTAACAACAAACAAAGTAGAAAATGATTTTTCGAAACTACCATCAACCGTATTCATTTTCGAAACTAGCCTGTAAGTGCCTTGTTGTTTTTCAAATATATTTCTTTTGATGTAAAAGATTCTCATAATCTGAATTATTCCATTTCATTCAAAAAATTTGCCTCTGATCTAGCATTTTTTTTTTCTGCGATCTGTAGTGAAGAACGATTCATCTTCATTTCTCACTAGCATTGCGTTATGCCTCAATACATGTTGGCTCGGGTTCTCCGGTAGGCTGCTAAGGTATAATGTTTATCCCAATTTGAGTGATGGTTCCTCAAAGTGGAATGATTAAACGTTTACTCAAACATAACAACACAATATTAATATAGTAATAATAAAAACAACGAAGGCTGACAACCACAAAAAAAGACAACCAAAAAACCAATTGTTATAATTCATCGGTTATATGAATAACGAGGGAATTATCATGATACGATAGAATACAGACGTATAACAAGTCAAGTACGGATAAGATTCAATAATGTGCGATAAGAATCCTTCTATACCTTTCACTAATGGACGTGGTCCACTTATTACTACGATATAGCGTGTAGGACTTTTAAGGTTACGGCTTGACGTACGTTAAACGTAGTAAAAATTAGTGTTGTATGAGAAAACATGTTGAAAATTTACGCAAAATCGCTTCTGTTTTGATGAAACAGTCAAATGATACGTTATGAGTTGTCAGCTGGTCCGAGAACTCAGACTTTTAGTTTTTTAACATTGGCGTATTTTTTTTTGGCTAACGTGCATAGTTCCAGAAATTTTCTATTAGAAGATGATACATAAGTTGCTTGAGCGGTTGAGTTTGTTACTTTACTAACAAAAATGGTGCGATATTTCTTTTTGACCTTAAGAAAGATCAAGAAATGTCGTTGACATGAGAGAAAGATAGGGTCGCGTAAAACAGTGTCTGAGGTTCCGTAATTATTCCCAAGTTCGAATCATGCCACAAACTTCGCGGCGATTGCCAGAAACATCAAGTTCGCCTTCCCTTCGGGTTCGGTGATTTGATACCGGAGAAATCCGAGCACGAGTGGCGCATCCACAAATATTGAAACGAAATTTGAAACGAAATAGGAGAGATTTGAAATCGTTCTAAAGTCAATTTATACGCCATTTTAGACGGATTGTGTTTCGAAGACATGCGCATCCATGCACACTGGCATAGTTGATACACCAGGTCGTCGTCGTGTATTCAGCACCGCTGACGGTCTCAATTTTTATGTTGCCGACAACGACTTTAACAACTTCTCCGCCATTCGTACTCTTTTTGACGGCTAGTATTTTACTACACAATTCCAATTCCTCGTAAATACTTAAGTGGCTGTTGCATTATTGTTAGCTAAAGATTAAAAATAGTTATTTGAAATCTTTTAGCAGCACATCGATTATTGTCATAGTAAACGTTTATCAAGAAAATTGTATATCGTAGAAAAAACTATTGTATCATGAAAATACTTATTTTGTAATAATAAGCAATTAATTATCCCAAGCTTACCATGAAATGTACAACTGAATTCAATTCGAGTGATTCCGTGCTAAAAGAAAATTAAGTGGGTTGCTTCAAGATGATCGCAAAATAAATTTGTTTTAATAACTGCTTTTGCCATGAATGAAGAGCGCTGTCAATGCGACGACTTCCTAATCTTTGGAAAAATTCGAAAAATCTTAATGCACATGCTATCAGAACATTTCCCAAGCTGAGTTTTCATCATTTTTATCACTTCCGGCAGAAATATCCACTCCACTCCTTGAAGCTTCCAACTTGCTTAGACGTGATCATTTGGTGCTTGCACTTATTGAGATACACTTAACGGATGACGTTTTTCAGCAGATGCTGTCGTATTTCTACATTTGCTTATTTGTTATAAATTCACTATGAATTCTGCAATTGACTTAACAAAAAAAACCCGAAAGGAATAGTCCTCATCGCGCAAAGAAATTGGCTTTCTGGAGAAGCAGTATAATAAT
>KN716206.1:136937-161495 GCA_000816705.1 Dictyocaulus viviparus | reverse complement strand
TAGGGAACATATAAGAGCATCGAAGACGTAGTAAAGAGAACAAAGAAGACAAAGCTCCGAGCCCACCTTTTTGAGACGACGGTACTTTCTGCCTTAACGTATGCTTCAGAAACTTGGACATTACGAAAGCAAGATGAATGTTCATGTTGAAACAATACAGAGCTCAATCAAAAGGGTAATGTTTGGCGTTTCCCGCATCACTCATGTTAAAGAGGGAATACAAAATTCCGATCTGCGTCAACGATCAAAAATCAGAGATGCAGCTGTGCACGCCAAGCTTTCGAAGATTAGGTGGGCCCGACACGTGATGCGCATGGATGATGACCGGTGGACACAAGCTGTAAGTGATTGGATCCCACTGGACATCAAACGCACTGCAGGAAGACCACCAGTCCGATGGTCTGACCTCTTCACCATGGCCCTAGAAAGGGATTATGATGCTCAACGAATCTCTAGAGCGAAAAGAATTTACTGGACTACCCTTGCGCGCGATAGGGAAAAATGGAAGTTTTACTGGCGCCCGCTCGACTTAGTCGATGATCAACGGGAATCCAGGTAATCCAGGTAAGACTTCCATATAAACTACAACTTACAAAGTAAAAGTTGTCAAGAATTCCAAAGTTCACTACTAATTTCGCTAAATTTTGTACCATTTTGACAAACAATTGACCCAACACACTTTTCTACATTATAAAAATGGCTGCAATACATTTGAAAGGATAAAGCCTGAAATATTAAGCCTTGAACATGAACAAAGAACGAATTTTGGATGATACTAAAAATGCTCGATACGATTGGGATGAACTCGAGGAATTTTTTTTTAATTGAAATCAATATCAATCACGCGTTTGCATTTTAATTGAATATCTTCGAGTTCTCTATTTCTTCGATGCAGTGTAGCAGTTCACATTATGAAACTTTTATTCACTCATAGCCCTAGAAAACTACGATGGCTCTATCTTATAATAGATGAGTCAATTACAAAAATTGGAGCCTCAGGTGTGACTTGAACCCGTATCGCATGGATGTCCAGTCAAATGTGCCATCGATTGCACGGGCAATGGACAAATTTATTTCTGGATGCATGGCCAAAATCGGCCCAATAGATCAAATCTGAGCTGCTGATAATATATTCAACTAAAAATAAGAGAAGCATTAAGTGGTCACAAAACGAGGACCGCCGCAGGGTTAACTTGTTGCACATCAGGCCGCATACCCGTGTGATACGAGTTCAAGTTCTTTTTGATGTTCCGAGTTTTGTATTTGACTAAACATTACTGTAAGTTATGCAAATATAGGACCATTACAAGCTACCATAGTTGGTTAAAAATAAACAAAAAATAAAATAATGCATCTAACTTTAATTCGTATTTTCTTTCAGAAAAAAAAACATTTGACTCAATTCTAGAATTTACTGCAGATCAAAACTACAAATTACCATCATCGCCCACAAAATGAGCTGTGAATGTTGAGCTGTAAAGCATTTTATAAATACAGACATTTCGTCTGATTAATATCGCTAGACATTCAGAATTTCAACGACGAAGCATCGTGATGACTCAATCTGACTACCGCCATGCATTCTGATATCAGCAGTCAACGTAAGAATGGCCCAAATAGAATTTGATAACAGAATGACACAAAACGCTAGTTTTTTTATCAGTAACGATTGCAGTTAACATCATACAACACACCTGCAGTCTTAACATAGAAGAGTAAGTCAAGTAAGTTTCATAGGAAAAATTAAACCAGTTCAACAATATGGTTGCTAACGGCTGTTATCCAAGTGGTTTTGCTTATTCCAGATTGAATAACACATTGACATTCAGAGTCGATATGAAATTGTTAAACATCGACCCAATTCATACAAAACTAGTTATGATTGAACTGGATTGACGATTTCTCAGTTTCACCAGACTAGCGAAGCAGAAGGGAATCAGGGGGGTTTGTAGGAAAAAAGTGACATTGAACGATTCCTATTTTGAAGCTCACAATTAGCTCACACAGTCCGTTCGACAATGTCGATTACGAAAACCAGAAACTTTACTAAACTTTACTTCCAAGCATTTTTTCAAAGGTCTACGCGTCTCATCAACTTATGGAAAAAACAGCGCGTTTCACTGCTTATGCATGAAAGGATGGCAACATCTGTCTTGCTGTGTGAATGCATCTCGCATTTTTCTTCTCCATTATGTCGCTGACGTGTTTGAATACGAGTGGTCCACACATTGACTTAAAACGACTAGTTTTTCATCAGTTCAGTGCTTATTATCATTATTATTACGCTACCAATTCATCGACCATTGTTGAGAACCACAAGAAAAAAATAACGAAATAATGTAGTTTTATTGCCGCAAAGAACTTGATTTAGTGAAAAACCCAGTTTTTTCCCACAATTTAATTAGGGCATTGTTTTGATGGCTAGCAAATGTAGTTTAAAAAATGTAGAGAACGTAATTTTGCTTTCGAAGACAGCTTAATATGTTTTACGCGAGTCATTGAGGTACAAATGGGGTCAAGGAAATTCTCTGGATTGTCTACGCCATATGCACTAGAATACATTGGAGTCGTAGGTGAAAGCGAATACACCAAATGTCATCCCAATAAGAATCGCGTTCGCTAGGCAATTCCCTGTCAACAGACGAGACGAGCGCCAACATGATATCGTCCGAATATCTTTTTGCTTGCATGCGTTCACCCCCATTCCCATCACGATGGTGTCATCGTGGACAGATGGCTCACTTCATTGATTTTAACGCTCATTTTCAGAAAAAAAACTCCATAGAAGAATGTTCGTAGTCCACATCATGTTTCTTCATAATTACTTCAATCGATTTCTGCTCTTTCATCTACCGATGACATTACATTCTATATTCATTCCTTAACTATTCCAATGAGGAAAATTAAAAACTTTGATAGTTGCGTCATCCTAAGATATTCCTTGGGTGCATTAAATGTTTATTATAATCGTATTTCACTTGTAATTTTGACATTTTTCATTATTTTTCATGAGTTCTCCACTTAAAAATTCGTTCTATTATTGACATTAATTGAAAAATACATAAATGATTTTTCGTGGGGGATGTTTTCCAATTATTGGTGAATGATGAATTATACGAGTTCTCCAGCGGAAATCCTGTTGTGCATTGTCATAGAAGAACATCTTCCCAGCATCACCTTCCTTTCTCATCTCCAAAATGCTGCCGTACAAACCACAATCGCTTGGCTCTCTCTTCTCTTTATTCACTCAATATATAAGTCTTTTGTTCATCAAAAGGTAAGAAGACCACCAGTCAATCAGTGTTAAACACGAACAACTATGATTTTATTTTGTTAGATTCTTTGAATCGATATTTGGAAGATCATCGGAGAAGCTCAAACTCTACATTACGTCAACTGGAGAGGAATGTGAATTTGGTGGACATGAGATAGAGAACAACAATGAGTAAGAAAGAGTTCCAAAACTTTTTATCAAACTGTTCACGTTGATATTTTGTCGTGTACTATGCAGCAGTTCCAGAAACTATTCACTTCATTGAAACATTCAGGACAAAAAATTCAGTAAAGCTGTTCATTCACAAACCCATACATTTTTGTTGGCTAACACTTTTGGATCAGAAAATGGGGCTTGGTGAGACGTATACGACAGGAGATTGGACGGCTGAACCGAATCCTACTGAATTTCTAAAACTTCTGATTAGAGCCAAAAGTAAGTCGCGCAATTGTTCAACAATGATTCGAAGTGTTTATCGAATAGGAAATGGAGAAAAAATATAATAGCACTCAAGTTATTTTTAATAGCAAATGTAGAAAGAGAGTAATTTCTTCAATAGATACGTTAGTATTGAAAAGTTCCTGTGTAATAATATCTATCCAGTTAAGTTATTGATTTACAAAATCTTTTGATTCATCACATTATTCTCTCTTTGATATCGTTGATTTACTCGTTGTATTAGTTGTAACTTTGATAAAGGTTTTGTGAATTCGAACATTTATCCCATCATTGATCGCGAAAACGTTTCTGAGAACAACAGAACGATTATAATCGATATCAGCTGAGATACTAATGTTTTTACTGAGAAGAATTTGGTAAATTTCTGTGATAAGATCGATTTTAGAACAGAGAAAACGTATAGAACAAAGAATTCGATCGTCACCGAAAGAGAACTTCGTGAGAATCGTCGGAGGAATAATACTTGCCATAATTCGATGGATTGTTACCAGTTATCGTTACGCCCAACATCGAATCCGGGACAACACTCTCATCCAAAGCGCCAAAAATGTCGAAGGTTAGTTGTTTGATAGCAAATCATAGAGTGCCGATGAATTTTCAAGTGTTCTGGTGTTGAACTTACATGAACATAGAAATGAAATGAGGCGAATCGAAGAAAAAGCGATTCAGCGAAAGTCAAAACTTTTCAGATCACTACGACCTCGGTAACGATATGTTTCGAATGTTCCTCGATCCTTCAATGACCTATTCATGTGCCATCTTTCAAGGTAATACTGATCCACATGAATGCTTTTTAAATTTGTAAATTCGTATTTAGAAAAAAAAGCAGCACAACATGAAAAACACTGTGATGAGTATGAGAAAAATTATTGTTTGGAAAATACGTGCTGTAGATATTGACTGTAGTAGAAACAATAATATTGAATAGAAGTTACCAATATTTGTCGCTCAAATACAATCGGAACACTTAAAGGTCGTTTTTTTTTAATATGACAGGAGAGAAATTCATCTATAAAATTAAACGCGAGGATAAGATTTTGCAACACGGTCAACGTATCAGCAACATATCAGTTTTTTTTTCTCACAACTGATATTCCAGAGCCACTAGAACAAGTCGAGAAAGTGGACTTTGAGGTTCTGGAACAAGCTCAACGAAGAAAAATGGATCAACTAATTGATATGCTCGACCTAAAAAAATCCGATCGGGTACTCGAAATCGGTTGCGGCTGGGGAGCATGCGCTATTCAAGCCGTTAAAGTTAGAAAATGAAAAAGGAAAAATAGCGAAATGGATATTTGAAAATGTAGAATTGTAGAGAAGTGACTGTCATTGGACCGGTCTTACAATTTCGTATGAACAGCTCGAATGGGCAAAAAGTAAAGTCGTCGAGGAAGGTCTACAAGATAAAATTTGCTTTTTGTACGAAGACTATAGGTAGGCCTTCAAGCTTGCTTTCTGCGTTCATTGTAGAATGTGAATCAAATCTAATTTCAAAATTACACATTACTGATCGAATAGCTCGGTAGTGGAGCAAATTTTTTTTCTCATATTTTCAAAAATTAGTCCATATTTTTCTAACGGTTTTACATAAAATAAAGCGAAACTGAACCAATTTATTAATAAAATAACGGATATTACGGAAAAATGATGACAAATATGACTAGAATCGTTTCAAAACGATTTTTTGTATTTAGATTAGTCAGTGGTCAGTACGACAAGATTATCTCTGTGGAGATGATTGAAGCCGTAGGACAAACATATCTTCCACAATACTTTAAAGTAATTTCAGACAGACTTGTGTCTGGTGGTAAAGCAGTGCTACAGGTGGGACGTCTAAAATATATCAAAAATGATGAAGAAAGAAGATGTGGGAACAAATATTCATAGTTCGTATTTCAGGTCATAATCTGTCCAGACGCCTATTATGAACGATACTGTCAATCATCGGATTTCATCAAAAAGTATATATTTCCTGGAGGACATATGCCATCACTGGGTGAGTGAAATTGCATGACAAGCTTGATAAGAACCTAGCTATTATTCCCTCCTAAAAATTGATCCACGTGGATAAGAGAATACTCTATAAACTATCAAGTATATCGGAAAGTTCTGTCCGTTTCTACGACAACTATTTTCGATAGATGAGTACACGTTTATTTGGTACATGTTCGGCCTTCTATTGATACCGTTCAGTGTATATATACTGAAGTAGCAAAATAAACAAAGTTGACAGCACAATCAACATAGTGCACCAATGGCTATTGATAAAGGTCATTTACGCCATTGTACGAATTTCAACGAGAAACTGCAACAGAAGCGTGTAGAAATCCATGCAATGTTTGGTGAAGGTACAGTTTTTGATGAGAGATGCCGAAGATGGTTCGATGGATTTGAAACGGGTAATTTCGGTCTTTTTGATAAGCCACATTCTGGGAGACCATCTTCGGCCGACTACAATGTTGTAATGAGTAATTTGAAGACAACAGGTCAAAGAAAAAGTCGACCAGCGGTGTTCAAAGAAAAACATCGTACCGCATCATGCTAATGCCACGCCACAAGCCTCTTTGCAGGGCTTTTTGATAATTTACACTTGTAGTCTGGGAAATCTGGCCACATTTATTATATCCCCTAAGTTTTGTTGTTATTGTTTTCTTCTTTTTATTCTGAAAAGTTTTCTAACGGGCAAAAAAATTCAATAATGAAATAGATATCAAACAAACACTGGCTCGATTTCTCGCATAAGAAAACGGAACATTTTTCAAAAACGGAATTGTACAGATTGCCGAATGCTGGCAAGAAGTGATTAATAATATCTTTCGTTGTATTTGAAAAACGGACAGAACTTATCGGTATACCTTATACGTAGGAGGCTTTAGCAGACGTAATTTAATATAATCATGTATTAAAATGATGGTAGGTGCCATTAAATCCTCACTTCCTGATGATCTCACTATTGGACAAATCCGGCACATTGGGAGGCACTACGCATGCACATTGGACCACTGGTACAAGTGAGTCAATAACCTCTACAGTTTGATTTATTACATTTAATTTGGAGGAAAAAGGATGTAATAATGTGAAATGTAGTACAGAAATGTATTTGGCAATAGAAAAGCCGCTCAGTTTTGCTCCAAAAGACTAGCATAACGTTATGGAATCTAACTTGAAAAAAAATTACACTTTCCAAAAATGGAACTATACAGGATCTGATGAATACGGTATAAAGACAAATACGAAGGCTTTCGGTAATGTCATAGCTTATAAGAGCCAATGAATTATGCGTTCTCGTTCCCAGCCATTCTTCTATATTTCTTGCTAATCTCTGTTAGAATAACTTTTTTTCAATTTGTGAACTATGACAAATGCGTATAATCCAATGAAAGTTATCGTAATAGATTTTTCAAATTCTTCAATTGTAGCGCATGGATGAAGAACGAGGAGGGTATTCTGGCATTAGGATATGCTAGATCATTTCATCGACTATGGCAGTACTACTTCTGTCTATGTTCAGCACTGTTTGCCAATGATCATATCGATGCGGTACAATTCACTATAACAAAAAACACCTAGCATCACAACTGAATTAGCTGATATTTATTTGCTTTATAAAACTGCTTAGGTTTGTAAATTTTCTGTGCTTTTAACTCAACATACTGATATTGTTGATACCAAATGAATCTCATAATTTGCCTATAATTTCGAGCAGCAACAAATCTGGTCGGCCAATAAATGGCACATGTCTCATTCTATCGAATATCTTAGAATATTTGGAAGAAAAATCCATAAACATTCAAGCATTCTTTGATTTCATTTTCAAACAACAAAAAAACAGAAATTTACATTTGTTATTAACAGTAAAATTTCAAATCACAATTATATGAAACTTGAATAGCCTCAGAAGGTAATCATTAAGAAAAAAAACTATGGGAACTGAACAAAATACTGTACGTCGTGCGCGGAATTTCCCTTCATAATCTGATATCCGTCCATTGTGAATTGAATAAAATTTTTCAAAAGTCATTCGTCAAGCATTTTTACGTCTTCTGTACAGTTGAATGAGATGCTACCGCGGTTTGACTAACCATTCAAACATCTCACTTACCGTAAACCTGTTATCCATCCGTCTCATTGAGTGGATATTCTCGTACATGAAAGTTTTGCAGAATGCTCGTTTAAAGCATAGAGCAAACAAAATATGCTCACATTTAATTTGTCAAATACACTCTGATTCAATTATTATTTCTGTGTAACAGTACCTTGCCAATTGCCACCGTCGTTGTTGCCATATCGAGAAGAAACGAATCACCACCAGTACCACTGGCTCCGAGAGACAATGGATTAGTTCCGAGCGCAGGTTTCGAAGAGCGAGTCGGATACATCACCGGTGAGGTATTCGTGAGCGAAAGCGCCTAAATACTTCTATATTAATCAATTTCATAAACGCCTATTTTAAAAATGCTTTTTTTTCACAGTTGACTTTGGAAAGCACTATGTGCTTAGTTATAAATTATAACTTTTCACAAGGAAATTGAGCGGTGTAAAACTGATACAACGACTATTTTTTGTAGTATCGTGGTTGACTGATAACAATTGCAAAGCATTTTCAAGTCTGTAAAAATACGAATAATCAATCGATAATTCAGAAAATACAATCAGTCCCGTTGAAAAAGAAAGCATCACTTTTTTCCAATGTTTTTTCAAGTGATCACGTCGTAACCAGTCAATTACAGTTACAAATGTAATAGGAGAAACCAATATTATTTGAAAAAACCCTCATCGAGTGAGTTTTTATATTGAGATTCTACTAATCATTACTAAAATTCTTTCGCATTATCCTACAACAACTTTCACACTACGATGTTTCAACGAAGTCTAAAATTTTACCATAACACCCTGTTTCATTGCTCTCAACACATACCAACCGCAAATACCGTAATGGTTCGAACCTGAACAACAACAACAGAAAACGTAAACCTACGTCGAAATACAAACTAAAACAATACACAATTATTATCTATTACAAAGAAAATAATACAGAAATAAATAAATCACTATGAGAGATGAACCCTTTTACTGTCCTAAATTAAAACATACTCTCTCTATAAACGGTTGCCTCCACAAACAACAGAGGGAAGCCATATTCAAAGGTGAGTATTTGGGATGATGAGGGTTTGACTGGGTGTGAAAACTTTAGATTAGGGCTTTTCTTTTGCAAGGTTAGCGATGTTCGATTGAATGGATCACATAATTGACATAAACTTTTTTTAGGCTCTGATGAAGGCGATTCTGCCGAAACGTTAGCCTGTTTCTGTGTTGTATTGTCTTTTCAACAAAACACTGTTTACCAACCCCGAGTATTGCTAAACAAGGTTACAGTCAAGATATTCAATTTACAAATGCCGAGGTCAAAGGATAGCCGACCTTGGAAACTTCTAAAAGTTCTAATAATACGGTTGGATGGATATCAACACACAGTCAGATTCTATTATTTTCAGGTTTTTCGTGTTCAAATAATTAAAGGTAATAACGGAACAATAATGTCAGTAAGTGGTAAAGATAAAACAGATCAACATAGAAAACATTAGCTTCAACGTTAAAGCTTGTCTATTACGTTATATGGAAGCCCCCTCGGACAAAAACGATTTTCTAGCGATGTTTCCATTTTTTCATAGTGATTTGTTTATTTTTCTACCAATTATGAGGCGAGTTCAATACCGTATGGTCCCATGTGTTTTGATTGACTCAGCGCATCAATAGATATGTTTTCAATTCGTTTTTTTTTTCGTTTTATTAATTTACCTCACAATAACTCTAATGCCTGTTAATCAACGAACTTGAACTAAGAAGAACAAGGAATTAGAAATTAAAAAATGACAAACCCTTGGCAACCACCCAACCAACACCAGATTCTTTTGCTTTCTTTACAGCAAGATCCATACAAAAATTTCCCACAACAGGTCCTAGAAGATTATTTCCATCCACCCAAGCCGAACCTGCTCGTTCCTAAAAGTGTAAAAACGATGAAGACACTCATTCTTCATAATCTGATTAATATTGCATAAAAATAAATGCAAAGGAATTCAGAATACTCCATCACCTAATAGTTTACCCATATGAATGATATGACGTAGATGAATTCATCGCCAGCGGTGTAACAGATAGGATTTTCGTATAAAATTAATCAAAAAGTGATAGAGATTGTTTCAGTCGAAAACTTTTCAATTGTATTCATTTCACATCATTGCCTTGATAGACGAACGCAAGAATGGTTCTTCTGATTAACAATCAGATATCAATCGACTAACTTTAAGCACCGTAGGAGTTCCATCCGTCTTGCATACTTTTTTCACAACATCTCCAATGTACATGTCTAAAATGGTCTCAGATGAATCGCCACGACGTTATGACGCACTACTTGTCAATCAATGTTTCACATTCACATTCACAATAACTAATATAACAATATAATTCCTTAAAAAAAACATGAAAACATTACAGTTCAACGACTAAAACGTACTCGTTTGAATTGTTCAGTGCGGTTTAAAGGTGCGGTCGCATTCATAGTTATAGAATATTTTTTGAAATACATTTTTAGTTAATCGTATGTGGAATAGAATAATAACAAATGAGAATGTTTCTTAGAAATATTTGGAAAATAAACTAACGAACAAAAGCAACTTATAATCAACTAAAGATACAAAATAAATATGATGATGTCGAGTAATAAGGATTTAATCAGAAACATGAGTGAATGAAGACTTCTATGAAATGTATAGGTATTGATTATGTGTGCTTCTTTCACATATGCAGTTACAACAATCCACAATTTGTCAAAAGGACCTCCTTCATTGAAAAGCAATTTATTGTTTATGCCATGCGTTTCTCATAAAACTGCTCAATGTTCTATTTTAATTCAAGAATACAAAAACTGCTCAATTACAAAACAAGATAGTGGTGGATGAAGTACCTAAGCACGGACGGATTTTTTCAAATGCAACTTGGAACCATTGTACTCACCAAGTCTGTTCAACCCGTGACTATAATGACCACGTACATCGGCTTCGATCAGTACATCGGCCAATTGTGCAGCATGGGATTTTACTACGCCCAGCTTCATCATGCAATCCACGATGAAACGAAAAATCTGAATAGCATAAGTCGAAATAGTTATCAAAACGTTTGTCATACTGATAAAACTGTAAAAATATTACGATTACCCATTATGAGCTTTGTGTAAAGCCTTGAATTAAACGACGATGTCCTCAATACGACGAATACGAGCAAACTATTTCATAAAAGCATTAAAAATGTCGAATTGTAATTCATTATACTAAAACCAGAAAAATCATTCGCCATCGCCATTATTGTACACGTTAGTATAATTTGGTTTATTAATTAGTGACGTCATTCCTTTCCTGAACTCATGAGTCAAGAAAAAAGTTTTAAATAATTCTCTACTCTTCAACACTAGAAGCAGCTCACTACGACTATCTAAATATAATGAAATATACGTACAGTACTTGCTGTTGCCTCAAGAAGCTTGAGGAAACTCAAAAACAATGATTTGTTCCTGTATAAATTACGGAGACTAATAGACTGTGATTTATTTTGTAATATTCAACATGAAATATACCAAAAAAAGAATGATTTATTATTAATATAAAAATTGAAAAAGTGATTATAGATAAGCCTATTTCTCAGCATACAAATTAAGAAATGCTCATCAGCGCAAAATGATTGAGCTTAAAAAAAAGTTGAAGTTGCTTTATATGCAAAATCTAATTTATTTTTCATAATGTACTTGGAATATCCGACATTGTCGAATTCGACGATCGACTTCTTCATACACAATGACTTCTGTGAGACTAAATCCAAAATAAAGTGCGTGCTTACAGCTCTGGTTACTGCTTTCTAACTTCAGCCACGAGCACGTTCGATAATCTTGCAAGGTTTCTTTGAGGAGGAGGCTGTGTTGTTTTGAGCTCCATCTCACGCTTCTTCTGAATCCATTTCAATCTTTGTTTTACATAAACAACCTAACTACGTTTTGTTCTCGACGCTTATTCCTCTGCATTGCAGACGAAATGCAGTCCGAGTGCATACTGCAACTGTTGCAAAGTTCGGCTTGACATTGTGCGCAACGATTATTTTGAAAATATTATTTTTTGTGCTTTCTGTGAGCAGGTTTTTATCATTCGCAAAAGTGGTTAAGGTATTAAGCCATATCTGAGCAACAAATCAACTATACAACTATAGAACTAAAAAGAGGAGCTCATGTTCTGAATCCTACTGTACGATCAATGACTACTCTCATAACTTCAATTCAAGAAATTATCCTTCTACTATACCATTGCACGTTCATATCGTTCTCTACGGTGATGAATCGCTCTAGATTGTCGCAAAATTCGGTTTCTTCGATACGAGATAGAGTACCATTAATATTGTTTTTAATTCGTTGGAAAAATATGGGTTTTCTCCTATAAGCTATGCTTTCGTCTATCTATTTTCAGTCGAATTCTGTCTCTTTGTTCCATATCATCTGTTTCTTCGTACTACACAAAAGTACGAAACCATCTGCATTAAAGAAGATTTCATAAAAAATACTCCACTGATACAAATTCTTCTTTTGACAAAATCTAACAATCTGGTTATCCATTGTATGGCCTCTAATGGGAATAGTTTCATAGAAGAGTCATATCTATTTAGTGTGATTCCGATAGCAGTCGCATAAATATAGGATGGTTACAAGCACTGCTTTTTTTCCTATTCCATATAATCGTTATTCATTATTCTATGTGAACAACGCCGGTAGAAAATTAAGACGATCATTAAACCAAAAAAAAATATTTCTACAGGATAAATGATGATCTGATCCAGTGTGGAAATGCGGTACTTTGCATTTCCATCGGTTTTCGCGATTCTCGCACTGACACCTCATGGAATTCTTGAAAGCACATTCCAATTAAAACCACGTTTCCAACTGATTACATAATGCGTATACTTATAGCTCATTCGCCACATCGGTGAATAAATTGCACTGATGATAATCATTTTCTTACGCTGACACGGATAGATACGAAATATGGCTGAAAGCGACATAGGATCTCGTATGAGCCGACAAGTGTGTTGCAATGTATTTCTGTCTTCGACGTATATGAGTATGACAAAGCCTAAGTCAAGGAAAATTGTGTAGGGACCTTTTCCTCGCGATTACCAAGTGCCCTTTAGCTAAATTGACTTCTTTGGTTTTCCTGTATTCAATCCTTTACAATGCCACCACTTCAATTTTGATACGTTTTGCCTCATTGAGAAGAGAATAGTTGAATCAGATGCTCTCTTAGATAAGCATGGTCGTTGGTCAATCCTTGTTGCGTAATGCGCCTACGCATTCGTGTTCAATGTGGTATTCATTCTCTGGTATCAATCCACCGATCCTGTAGGAATGACAGGCTTGTAAACTTGGGGATAGCCCTGAGCTTGATTCAGTCTTACGAATTACTGAGCCACCTCTACCGATGCGCCACACGCTCTAATGCTTCGTTAATTCCTTGAAACTATTCCTTTGTGATTATTGATTTTAGAAGCATTGTCACACCGTTCCCATTTGATAATCACCCATTCCTTGCACATTCATAATTTATGAATGTTTCTATGTTACGATCGTTTAGTTTAAAAGATTGTTTAATCATTTGTTCAATGTAACCTATTTCATAAGAGTTGCCTCTGATATACCTGTCTAGCATCGCTTTTCTATATATTGCAATTATTGCACTATGTATTGTATTGTTTAAATACTTATTATTAATTCTTATTGTAATATTGCTATGTTTTTATATAAAGGTTAACTTAGAAATGCCAAGCAACTACAACACTAACAGTTGTTCTCCGTGCTACAACAATATTATTCGTACTCTTTATGAATACACATGTCCCGCGAGAGAGTACAGCTAATATGGCTAACGAGCTACTACTTCAAGTATTCTACCCGAGCACTTCACCGTTAGCAGAAGGGAATCAGCTGATACTACAACACACACCGCCAACTGCGCATCTTATGCTTTATATGCGTAGAATAGAAAACAGCTTCCAAGGTGCTTCGTAGGAAACTGGTTAGTTCCGGCCCTAGTAACTTGAAAATGAGCTCGAGACTTGGTCAGTTGTTCAACTACTGCCCCACTAATGGACAAGAAAGACCGTATAACAGAATGTGTGTCTCAGTTACAAGAAGTCTCCAGCATTCATTTTGAACGAACTTTGTTTCACTGCAACTTTATTTTCATTAAAAGGCGATAGTCGTCCATATATACGCTCTCAGCCACGTTCCCATATAGAAATGTCGTATAAATATCTCCTGGTCACAATAAAGCAATAAATTGCTAGCAGGACTTGACCTAATATTTTTACCAATTCGTCAGTGTTTTTGAAGTCAATTAATTGATACCCAGTTAATCTTGTTTATCAAAAGTATTTGTTGATAAGATGGATAGTCTTCATTCATTAGTCCTATTGAGATCACAACATTTTTGGAGTTTACTATTTTCCACTCGTTTCTCACTCGCTCGACTGTCGTCAATAGTGGCAGTCTCTTGCGTACATGGCGACATTAGCGTGGTCTCTTCTGAGATCCTAAAGTCGTTAGCAGTAGCAAATACAGCTAAAGTTTGCCTCAAAAACATCCGCCCATCTTCCAGGTGGTCGCCCAGGTAGACGTTTGCATTCTCATGGCTACCATTCCACAGTACTTTTTGTTCATGTCTTCTCTTCTCACAATATGACCATCCCATCAATGCATCGTTTTTGGCGCGTATACATCTGGGTCTCGCAGATGAGATAATTTCCGGAGACCAGTAGTGATAAAGATAACAGTATGTACGATAATGAAATTTCAAATTATACTTAAAATTTCAACAGCTACAAACATGTCGTAAGATAAACCTTTACAATTATTACAGCATAAAAACAGTACTCAGTATACGATATCGATGTCTGTTTAGAATGTGAAAACAGTCATAAATCAATAAATTAATTTGTCACCAAGAGAATGAACTAGTCTTTGCTGTTCTCATCACGTTTTCTATGGGCGCAATTTATCATTTCACGTCCAAATGTCACACAATTTAACTGATTCTGATGAATCTTCAGGGTGCTTCAAATAATCTCGCTTCTCGCTAACAAATGACCTCTTCAGATCCAAATTTGTGAACAGCTTTATAGTTGATGAAAATATAAAGATGTTCGAAAACAATAATGACAACATCGATAGCATTAAGAACCGAAGAGAGTATTCTACAATAACACAAATTGTAATAAGTGGTCTACTAATTCAAAATAATTCCTACAACTTACTTCATCTCTATGTACAACTTTGTCGCCCGGAAATGCGGTTGTTTTCATGAAGGAGACGGGAATCCGCGTTAGTGAACGACGAAGACGAACAAGGGCATGGGCGTGGCGTATCATACTGCAATCGAAAACAATTGTTATCGGTTCGGTGCTGCATTCTAATATTCAATAACGAAATTCTTTCTTATTAGGAAATATTGATTCATTCCATATAGGTATAGAAACTGAATGACTGCTCATTACCAATCAAGATCCAATAAATTTATTCGTCTTTTCTCAAGACGATGAGCGCTTTCGTTCCGCTCACTCACTCAACATCTTCTCATTAAGAAACGGTGAAAAGTACCAACCACACACTTATTAAACCCTATTAGCATCAAATTGTTCAAATTTGTTCTTGCAATTATTTGTTAATCATGAGGATATATTTAGTAGTAGTTATGCCATTAGTTTTACGAAGAAACGACATGCTTTTCTGATTGAGAATACCATGAGTTTCCTCCTTATGAATTCAAATGAAATGTAACAATTAAAATGCACGATTACAACCGATTCAAAATATTATGACAATGTAATACGTTTTTCAATAGAATACATGCAATAATACAAGTATGATTTCTAGAGGTTCAATAATAATGTACAAATGAGACCAACTTCATAATAACTTTACAACAGGTCAACACCATTATGAATTACTTTTGTTACCTCATCCAACATTCGATGCATTGCTTGCTGTTCCACCAATCGAAGAGTGGAAAACAAGCTGTTAATGAGAATCGATCGAAGTTTATTAAATCATATGATCTAAATCTAAGTCAACAAGCTCATTTTACGAAATTCTTACAGAAAGTCCACATCTAGCAGTTTCAATAATACAGCAGCCAATAAACCTCATTATTAAAATGTGATGATTCGTTATAAAATCTATATAGGACACTTTGAATTACTGGTAGTTGACAAGTAACTACGACTCGGTACACATACATTTCGTATACATTTCGCTTATGCCGATTTGTCATTATTGTAATGTGGCTCGATGTATCGTAGTGATTTGGAAAAACTCAAAGCACCTCATGTAGCTTTCTCCTGTGTTATCACATATACTTGCAGCATAAACCAATATAAATTTCAGTAGAAAGTTATACTACGTCAATTAAGGTCGATACACACTACATCTCCTCCAACGCGAGTCTAGTGCTCAACTATGCCACATATTTATTCGTAAAATAAGTTTTTTAGATGATAGAGCTAAGAGAATTCATGTCATCCATTTAAAACGTTAAAGCATCGTTGGACTACTCATCGTTGCTCTATTTTCTTCACAAAATATATATTATCCAATTACAAGCTTTGAAGTTCGCAAGACGAAATGTGAAGAAACTTGGTTCACCTGACAAATCTCTAATGACAACTATTGTGAATGATAAGCTATCAGTCGCATGCTTTTATTAATGCATTTACTTCTGGTTTTCCATAAATTGAATCAGTGAGGTAGCTAATGTTTTCAAAGAGAAACAAATAGTCCAAAAACAATGCTTTACATTTCAATTTCAATATAAAGCGATGTGTAACTTTCCATGATTTTCAAAGGTTCTCTTCCTAGTGATTTACTAGGATCACATTATCACGTAGCTTTACATAATTTTGAGTGTACAGCAAAAAAAATAAAATCAATTTTGGTTGTTATTATCAGTATTGTGACGTATTTGTTACATACGTACCTCTAGAGAGGCAATCCGTACACGTCCGACCTCTTCAAGAGCTGACAAATGATCAAATGAGGTTGATTGGAAATATCATTTTGACAGAATATGATTGTTCATTGGAACAGTCCTTTTCATCGATGGCTAAAAAAATGTCGATTTCTGTACTACATTGCAACACAAGCGAGACATTTTCTGTACATTTAAATGATCCGACATTTATTGAAATCTGTTATTAAATCGTAGGTAACAATCAACTTAGATCGATATTTCGCATCAATATCACCAATCGATAATCTATACAAAAGGATAGCGACAGAATTTCCGATTTCATTTTCTGCGATCGAAACGTGTCAGAAGATCACATCAACCAAATCCTCACCTACATCGCGATAATAAGTGCTCAATTTGAGTTAATATAGCTGTTTAGTCCAAAAATTAGCCTGTGTTGCTGTTGTAACATTTTCAGTGTCTATCAGGTTATGCTTGCTTTAATGAATTCGTTTCATAAAAGTTATTATTATTTGTTATGAAATAACCAGCCACCAAATACAAATGCTCCTAGGTTTTGGAAGGCAAGTTATTTAATCCATTGTACCTTCTTATATTTATATAACTATTCCTAAAATTTACATTCACGTCAGTTTCAATGAATTCGTAGTAGTATTCGTATCACAAGTACTCAAACTTCAAGCGAATGTAGAACCAGATTTCTTGGCTTGGTCTGTTCTCAATACCTAATTTTAACTTGTACACTTATAAGTTAGTCACATAAAATTCACCTTCATCAAAGGTTTTGTAACTTCTTTGGCTAGTTTTCTTCCATTTCTCTAGATAGAACAATCACAATTTGTTAGATATCCAAGTACGACAATTCCACTAGTTGTATATGTATTCCTTCGATTTCGGCCTAATAAATTGGAAGAGCACATCCATATCATAGTTTGATGGAATAACCAAGGTCACTTCAAAACCTTTCATTTTGACAGACGCTGCGGTTTGTCATCTTTAATATTAATTTCGATCAGATGACGTGGATTGGTGGAAAAGTTGTTGAAGTTTCAAACGATGACGTGATCGTTTTCTAAGTACCATAAAACGAATTAGGGTTCGCACAGAAACAATATCACTTCTTGGTGTTTCCTTTTGACCATATATAGTAAATATCCTATTGGAATGTTCCTATCCTCGCCACCACTGTAATTTTTCTATACTATCCAATTTCCTAGTAAGATATCTCATTTAAGTTGTAATAGTCGTAAATTCATATCGTATTCAAAATAGTTACGGTTCCTACCGGGAATTGTGCCATGACCCGGGTATGAACATATCGCCTGACACATGTTTTCCTATCATATCCAGTACTGCCTATCTACACGATCTCGCCACGTTCTTCGCCTATTCATCTGCAGCGTCACTCCAATAGCTCAGATACTCATCATACCACCGACACTTACATCGATCTTATTTTATGACACATGAATGGTAGTAATTGTTTTTTTATATACTTGCCAATGTTATTAGATTTGATTGTGTAAAATTTTTTTAGTATTCAATAGTAAAGTCTATTACCCAATTAGGAATCCGTGGCAAACAATGAAATTCAAAAACCCGAGTGGTAGACTCTAAGCGAGCAACACCAACCATATTCCCTGGCCAAAACATCACAGTGTCTATTCGGTTGCCACTCTAAGAGCGTTTACCTTTCTAAAACGGATTGTTATTCAATTGAAGAAATCACTCAATCAGTAGTATGATCATTATTGTGTTCAATCAGATGCAATCATTTCGTTGTAGCCTTTACATTTATCATGAATGCTGCTTCATCGAGCGAAAGATTATCCCCTAGATTAATATCTATCCTTAACGGTGGATGTGAATGTGGTCCATCCGATTACCTTCAAAATTTAATGAGTCGAATAGAAAAAAAAAAGAAAATTCATCTCCGTTGTTCATCAAGTTCTACCTGTGCGGTCACAGCAGAAGGCTGTAGTAGGTGGTCACAATTGTGTTGCTACTATGTTTAGTGGGAGCATAAGATATTCGTTAGAATACCATATTTTTCGCTAAAACAATTATTCTGATGGCCAGCAATGGTACCGCGGCCGTATAAAATGTTTGCTCCAAATATCTGCAAATGCCAGCGAAATGCACTTCTAGCTCGTGGAACAAAACCCTATTTCTGAGATAGTGAGGTCGAATTTCGCAGTTCGTATCGTCTTGGTCGAGGTGCTTTTACCTTTTACACATAATCCAATCGGTAATAAAACCTGCCTCAAACGCAGTGTTGATCTTCTTCGACGTTTTACTTAAATGGACTTTCAACTGATATTCGTAAGGAATATTGAAGCGTCACTGGCACAAATGTACTTTGGTGTCCAATCAAATAATCCGTGTTCATTTTTATACACATCTGGCTAAAGCTACTAGAACATTTTTCAGCACATCACGATTTTTTGGTAAAGATTCAATCTTGAAACACAAAAAAAGGCTCACCAAAACAATAAGAACGACAACAATTGCGCGAAAGAAATCAAGGAACAACTCATTCATAATAATCATATTCTTTTCGACCATTGAACTACTGCGTTTCTTACTGATCAATCGGATTACATTTTCGAACAACACATCGTTGGTCGCAACGAAATGTCAATGCGGATGACGAATAACATCTTATTCAATAGTGAATGGAAAAAAAAATGAAAACGTGGAGTTTGATGTTCTCTGCGATCTTTCAACGTCGAAAAATTTAGAGACGATCATTGCGATATGTTGTTCGTACGATTTTTACCACTACATAATCCAATCCTCTACGATTTAGTGCATCCATACCACAGTAGTAATTGTTCGAAAACCTAGCATTTTCCGAAGCCCGTAGCGAAGTGGCGGAAATGCTGCAAGGTTAAATAGTTCGAAATCCGTGAACATGAACTCGCGGCCACCCCACTGAACCCTCCATCCTTCCAAGTTCGTTGAATGGGTGCTAAGAAAATCAAAACATAAACAGCGTAGATTTGATGAAGTCAACTTAAGACATGTATAAACCGCGCCACTTTCAATCACCTCTCCGATATCACAATTAACACGAATGCGTGGGCGTATTCATTAAAGGAGATTAATAAACGCCAGAATCAGTCTAGTAGTTTCTTCATTAACACTTCCAACGAAAAAAGTCGTAATGTACTTCTATGATTTTAAGATAAGTTTTCTTTAACAGAGTACTACTAGAGCATGAAAAAATTTTATGTTTGTCATTCCAAAATATCATCCTTCGGTTCAAAAACAACCCTTGTCATTTGTGTCGATATTCTTGTGAATTTCAGTACTATTCATATACTTCTGGTGCAGATCAGCCAATATATTTCTTACACAGATGAAAACTCGAACATAATGGCATTAAAATCGCGCACCAAACATGCAGTCAATCAATTCCCAGGAACCGTATTAAATAATGCTGATTTTATAGAAAGTTAGAAAATATGTGAAAAGAGATCAGCAGCTTTGTTGGCAATAACCACTACCATTGATAAGAAATTTGAATCAAAAGGCTTTGTACATGAATTCTTGAGATGTAAGAAAAGAACAGATCTGCAGAACTACAGAGGATCGTTTGGTTAGAAGCTTAGGAAGAATAAAAAAAATGCTAGAAATAAACCATGAAATTACAACTAAATGAATACGACTACTCTGTTTCTTTTTTCTTTTAACAAAAAGGACGATTCTGCCATCAATGATTGTTCTTTGAAAAATCCATATGTGTTCTACTTCAACCATACGAAACTAAAGAACAAAAAGCAGTTACGAATAATACTTCTACGATGTCAAAGTTCTTAGTTCATTCTTTGAGCACTTTAATTTCATTGAAAAGCCTCGTATATTGGCGTTTATTACGGAAGAAAAAGTACTGCGATGAAATCGGCGAAAATCAATCGGTATTGATCAATACGAAAGTGCAGCATTTAACAGTTGTGTGTCTCTGAATCGTTGAGAACTGAGTATTTGTCGAGAGGCAGAGGCAACAAACGACTTTATACAAACACTGTCACACACCTGAGAAGGTGACAAGCACGCTGATTCTGCAAATTCATTGGTGGCCTTCAGAACCCGAATTATCATGTTCTAGTGATCAACTTCATGCAATAAAGCACTTTTACCAATTTTCTACTGACTTCAGTTATTTCCACTTGCATCGATAAAATTTTATCTCTTTGTTCCGCATAAAACCTTGGTGACGATATTAGTGAGCTAACAGCATAATCGTCTTGTCAGCGCAACGAAAGCAGGATATGAACTACGTTAGTGTTATGATAAAATATGTCCTACCATGCTCACTTCTATAAACCTATAGGTAATATCGTATATGAGTTCAGAATTTTGAAGACATGTTAGCAATAATTCTTATCGGTTGATCAGTGGAATAAGTGTCTTGCTCATGGAGGACGCTTCAAAAAGGGATGATTTATAGCTCCTGAAATTTTTTGAATCGAATCCCCTGATAGTCTAATTACCTCAAAAATCTACATAAATTTTAAATATCGCCACGCAATTGACACATTCTTTTAAAAAAAGAAAACAAATAAAAATTCACACATGTTGAGACGTTCATTCTAACATTTATTTCTTATTCAAACTATTACGATAATTATAGCTGTTCATTCCAGCTGTATGTACACTATGTAAATATATTCTTGGTTATTGTGAGACAAGTATAAAACCCTAAATCTCAATATAGTAGAAGAGAATATTTAACGTATCAAATATGATACTTCCATGAATTGGTAAGAAGACTGTAATAGAGGAGGTAGAATCACTGAATACTGTATAAAAGACATGAAGTGATAGGCCAATTCCATAGTTTAACGAAATTATTCATCTCACTACTAGACCGATAAATACGATAAGTTTCAATGTCTATGCTCGTTGAATAGATAGAACAACTTCGTCATTAACAGCAGGATTCGAGGTGTTGTCGAGAGGGTTCGAGAATGATCCAAACCTGAAAAAAACTAAATTTATTTCCACAGTTAGAGAACATAAACGAGGTTTTCGTTAAAGAGCAGTAAGAACTGAGTGAAATAGAATCAGCAGAAACAATACCACTAAAAGTTATCCGTTTTTTGCCCAATAGAATTATATAAAAATACTGCTACAACGAAAAACCAATTTCATTTGATAGAAATAAAAATATAGAACACAACTGCAGTTAGTTCTAGTAAATTCTACATAACTATTACGTGTTTTATAACATACGCTTAAATTATAGCTTCAACACTTTTAGAAATAAAAACAAAACTTAATAACCTATTCTTATCCATAAAACTGGTTATCAAAGATGGAAAACACGCTAGAAAAGATACTGTAACTAAAACATTTGTTAACTAAGCAAATTTCAAATAAATTTTACAACTCAGTAAAAAAACCAGAGATATCCTTCTTATGATATGTGGTTCATCTGTAAAAGTTTTATTGGTGCTAAAGCACGAAAATTAGAGCTATAGAAAAACAATCACCAAGAACTATTTAAAGAAGCGCTCAAGTTATTAACAGATGTAGGATGACATATTAAAAAATTGGAAAATAAACACAAACAAAAAGTCAAGCAAAATAACTATGCACATAAGCCGTATTAGTGATAACAAAAGCAGACCTGGAGCCGTTATTCAAACTACAGATCCAATTACGTATGCCATCGATAAAACGAGTTCCTCTCACGCTATTCGAGTCGTTGCCAACCTCTAAAGCACTTTAACACTTTGTTGAAGCAACCAAAAACGTTAGTATAATAAATTAATCGGGATTTTATAGCAACTTGTCACAAGGGTAATTACAACTAAAAGTAATTATATTTCCAATTTACTATGAGTTGAAGTATAGTTGAAGTATATGAGTGAAATTCAATAAATTTTAGAAACAAAATAGTTCTCACAACCTAACTTCAAAGATGCTTATGTAGTGGTGTGTCAGAAAGAGACAACTCATACCATAATCACATTATATGATTATGGAGCAATTAGGCTAAACAATGAAAAAATTGAATGAAAACAAACAGGAATAACAAGATTAGGTGTAAAACGAATCAAGCAATGGGAAGTGAGGTTCACCCTTTCACATAGTAGCATTGAATCTAAAACATATTCACATAATAAACATTTTTACTGTAAAACACAAACAAGAAATGTCGTAGGAAAGAAATTATGAAAGCGTAGGAAAGAAATCGTAGCAAAGGAATTATAAGGAACGATGAAGTAATCAGTATCATAATCGAAATGATTTACTTTAACAATGAAGTCGCTTGAACTAATTCACCGCACGCCTCTATCTACATAATACAAAAATTTCTATTATTAAACTCAAAAACACAACAATGGAAGTGGGACGCTTGAATTGCCTAGATGTTTTCTCATTAGGCGTTGTGGTTCATGAAATTAGTTACCTATTTCTATACTAGATAAATTAAAATGGAATTTTAGTTACAATTTCAACAAGAATAACAGAATTTCGAGAAAAGCAATTCAAATGTCCCAGCCATCGCGACATTATGACATTGTCCAAGTCTTCTAATTACTAATTTATCCCAATTTAAAAAGAGGTTCAATAATAAATATTCAAAGAAACTACTATTATTTTCAATAAATGCAATGAAGTCACAATGAGCTAGACTGTAGGAATTGCACTATAACATTAGATGTGCCGACTTTAGACAGCACATTTTAAAAATCTAAGATCTGATGAAGTTCAAAACTGAATAATTAGTAAATGAAGTAGTGCAAATAAGCTCAATACGATGAACGAAAGGACAACTCACTGTTGGTTACGACATCAACTAATAAAGCACAAAACTACGATCATGCTAGTTAGTAGGTACAAGCAAGCAGCTCCACCAGCCACGCCCGATTAGCAATAACAACTTACCGACCGAGATTCAGAAGTGCCTGTGGTGCGAACTGCGCTTGGGCTGTTGGCGAGTTTAACTCCAGAAATGGAGCTGTATCCATGAACTCCTTTAATGCAGAATGCTCTTCTGAAAGTCCAAAAGAGTAGCGATCCTGAAAAAAGTTGAGATTGATGTTGTATTATAGCCCTACGAATGTAAACAAACACAACAATATGAAGACACAAAGCTCAAATACATAAAATTTGGTATAGTGAGTACTACCAAACCCACAACTGAGAAAAATTACGGTGATATTTAATCGACTGCGCCTAATATCAAATAGATCTTATTAATTTCCTTGAAAACGTCATTACTTGGGGAGCTGCTATTTACGTATCGCACTGATACATGGTGTAACACTGACAATCGTTTTCTAACCTACATCCCGTTTTTTACAACGTTACCAGAAAAAATGTCCAATCTCTTTGCAGTTGATCATTTAGGGAGATGTTTGTGTATTCCTAAGCTCCATTCCCCTTACCCATTTGTCGCCGCCTCTTTTCATTACATAAGCAGTTTATTTACGCTTCGTTTTTGACGTGTATTTCTCTGAAACATGAGGACGAGATACACCCCAGAAGTCTGAGATACAAAGTTTGCCACTTGATGTTGTAGGCACCTGTTATATTTTTGAATAAAAACCATTTTATAGGCACGGTGGATACTTGATGAAATTCTCAACTATGCTGAAGTATCAAGAAATGTTACACCAGTGGAACGAAGAAATGGTAAGGCTGCAGAGATCACCTTCATTTCTTCCATACTCCTCACAAATAAGACGTCAGCAGCGCAATGTTGATTTTATAGGAATTCATCAGTACGAATGCCTGTTCTAATGTACTCTA
>KN716206.1:116546-126819 GCA_000816705.1 Dictyocaulus viviparus | reverse complement strand
TACAACATCAAGTGGCAAACTTTGCATCTCAGACTTCTGAGGCGTATCTCGTCTTCATGTTTCAGAGAAATACACGTCAAAAACGAAGCGTAAATGAACTGCTCATGTAATAAAAAGAGGCGGCGACAAATGGGTAAGGGGAATGGAGCTTAGGAATACACAAACATCTCCCTAAATGATCAACTGCAAAGAGATTGGACATTTTTTCTGGTAACGTTGTAAAAAACGGGATGTAATTCACAAAATGAGTAGAGAAAGAAACGAAAGTTTGCTGCTCTCAGCAGAATGCACGTAATCCAAGCAAATATGTGGATCCTATTGAACTTATAATATATGAAAAGTATTATTGATCCAGGAACATATGCTATGTTAATACAAGACAAAAACTGCTCCGCTTCAATAGCACGGCTTTCTTTGTGTTATATTCAACTCTGCAGAGACTATCGTGTCTACTTAACAATTTTATTTAGATGAACAGATTTTCGAATGAGAAAACAGTTGTCGAAAAACCTATTAATGAATGTCGTTGGATTTGACGACAGCTAAGACAAATATTAACTATTAGGAAATCGTAATATAAAACTTAGACTAATGATCAAAAATGGATATGCGATACAATACGTGTGGAAAAATTAGAATATCTGATTAAGTTCTACCACTTTCTCTGGGAATTTACCGAGTCTGGACTTTTCTTTTCTCTATTTTTAATATCAACAAAAAGTAGTTACAATATATCAAATTTTTATTGGACATATAATGAACAAAAGCTGGCATTTAGAGACGTTTTAGACAACAACAACTTTAAGAATTCAACTTGTAAGGAAAACTAGGTCAAATAATTCAAATTAAGCCAGAATACACATTGTACTCATAAATATAGAATTTGGGCACTAAAAAAATGATTCCTAATCATTTGGCAGAAATCTAATCGTGAAATTTATACATTTTCAGAGTACGCTGCTAATGCGTGGTCCAGTTAACATGGCTTACAAAATGTAAGTATCAAAATCAAAAGGAACAAACCAATAACAATCTTATAGTGAGATACATGAGTAATTGAAAAGCTCACTGAGGTGATCCGAAATCAAAATTTGCTAACAAATTCAGCCTATCGGCATGCGATCCGATCGCATTGTATAGTTGTTCGATAGGTAATGTAAATATATCGTACAGACATTTTACCTGAAATAATCTGTTGTGGTTGTCATTCAATGGGAAAGCATAGGATTTAATCGACTTACTATCAGGAAATTGTTAAAAATAATAGAATGCAACTAATAACAATTCTCGAGTATTGTGAATAGAATAAAATACTAAATAGGAATGGATCTATTTTGAAATCTTCGTGCAATCACATAGGTTGACTTTGAAGTGAACTCATCAAACCAATTTTTAGAGGATTCCAAAAAACAAAAGATACCGCAAAATTGAAGAAAAAAACACCACACCAAACGTGGCAAATGTTTGCTACATTCGTCGAAATCATTCAATGAACCACCGCTCTAACGAAACACTGATAAAAACTCTCATCACCATTCATACCACTCTGATTGGATAATGATACGAGAACTCTTTACCTTTTCCCTCAGTCCTTGCTATTCTCACACTCAACTTTACGTTTTCATTTCTTCCCAGGAGTGGACTTCTTGAATTCACTCTTCCTTCACACATCCACTCTTTTCTCCTCTCATTCGACGCTTCGTCTTGTCGTCCATACAACTCTCTTTCTCAAGCTATTCTATTCCTTTTTATGTTTGATAAAGATTAAATAATCAAAATTTTAAGTACAATAATTCAAGTCCGAGATGGGCCATACTGCTGCCAAACCCGAGCTAATATAAGATATCCTTATCAACCAAACTCGGAAAAATCCGGAAAATGTAGTACAATTACCAGTGTCATATTGACTCCACATCTTTACCGTTCTTCAACCGCATCGCAACAAATTGCACCTATTTTTCATTCCTTAAAAGTCTCACAAAAGAAGACAATACTAAGTCTACTTAGTTAACTCATGCATGCGAAAAATAGAACAGAATACATTGAGTATATGACTGGTACATGCTAACGAAAATTTCAAGGACAACGCAATTTTACGAAAGTCTAAATTTAAACTCATAAATACAAAGTTTGCACACACGGTTGATAAGCTGCTGTCATCATTAAAATTGAATGTCAAATTTTAGCTCAGGAAATATATCTAGATCTATTTTTCCTCCTATCATACAACTGAGAACTGAGCCACTGCGCCCCATTTGCTTGAGCACATAATTCAAAAACGCTCTAAATTGGTCGCTCTGCATAGTCAGAGCCTCTGATCAATTGGCTGATAAGAGATAGAAACAAAAGGAAACAAGAAAGGTGAATTGTTTTCACGGCCGATAGTAAAGCCATTAATAATGCATGCTGAAAAACTACCAGAAAAGAGACGCTCAAATTTAAAATCCAATTCTCTCAGCCAAAATTCTCTAGTACTTTTGTAATTTATGCTTCTGTATAAAATTCAACATCGGAAGCCTCGTTATACAAATTGTAGTCTGATTTGTTGGATTTATGTATTCAAGTCTGGCGGAGCTAAATAGGAGTAATTTACTAAAGCCACGGTTGTGACAAGATTAAACATGGAAATAGACACTTCAGAAAAAGCATTCTGGAATTTAGATATCAGAATGAGTAATTTTATAGTGTTTAATATCGCTATAACAATAATGATCATGAATTCCATAAGTTGTTTGACTGACAATCACAATCATTGGATTCTCGATGACCGTCGACAAAGTCGAGCGGGCAAGGTTAGTCTAGTGTCCGACTCACCTAGTATTCCATAACTTGGCGTGCACGGGCTGCGTTCTGATCATTGACATGGGCCAGAACTTCGGATTACCTCTTTCTCTTGCATGACACAGGAAACGCCTAGTATCACGTTCTCGATGAAACGTCATATTGCGTTCAACAATCATTCATCTTGAATTTGAAATTTTAATGTTTGCGAAGGGCTGAGACATGAAGAACTGTTTATCAAAAAGGTGGGTTCGGATCTTTGAATTCTTCGCTCTCTTCACTACATCTTATTATGTTTTCAAAGTCGCTCGTTTTCCACAGCTATGCTCTGATGCTATACAGTTCAGTGTACTGAATTCACGATCTAGTTAGTTACACGTAGCTTGAGCACTGTAAAATATTGTTTTCACTGAGCGTAAATATAAAGAGAGCAGCGCTTGATTAATCAGCGCTTCCACGACCCTTCTGTCACAACATGATCGTAAGGTTTTTTGAGATGAATGGTTGCAAGGCATAGTGGTCTTTTATGCTCTCGTAATATGTGATATGGGTCTTGTGATTATGTGATTATGCTCCATCGTGGTAAACCATTTTCGACACTCTGCTTTTTCACACGGTTGTTCATGTCTAGTGTTCTGCTAATGCTGTTTAAGATAAATAGTGTGTAAAGCTTGCAGAAAACATACAACAAGTAAATTGGGCCATAATCGCAATGTAGTGGACGTCTCCTTTTCGTGTAGCAACACGGTCGTGCTGATTTTACACCAGATTAATGAATTTTTCATTCTACGCGGTATCGTTTGAGGACTTGAGCCAGTGTAAATTGTAAAAAAAATGAACTGGAAAAAAAAACTGTAAAATTGTAAAAAAATGATCTAGCGGTAAATTCTTCAGATATTCTGGTCTAATTCCATCTGGCTGGCAGTACGTACGATTGTATGATTTATTACCGGCAAAGTGGCATATCGGGCTCAGGACGGGAGGACTTTCGGAACAACATAATCGTTTTTCCTCTCTGTAGGTGTAGGTAGACCAATGTGACTATCAAAAAGATCCGAGTAGAAATCGTAAACGATTTTCTCCATTTCCTTTCTCAAAGAGATGAGCGTTCCATCTTGAAAGCGGAGTAGAATGTCTTGGTCATATGATCGGTCAAACTCCGGTGGGCGGTTGCAAATACTCATGCCAGTATCAGCTGCTCTTCTCTTTGAGGCTCTGGCACTTTTTGCACTGTGAAGGTGCTCAATTAGCTCGTCATTCCCTGTATATTCCTTGTAAAAGTAGCCAATGGTAGTATCTCCCCGAAAGCTACCTAAGGAATTATATAGACTCCAATTTATTTAAGTTCTGCAATTTCGTTTTTTTTTGATAATTACAGCATTTTCTCCTTCTTTCGTTCGTAAAGGAAAATATGGGACTACAACAGGAGCCTCAATAGAACTTTGTGATTTTAATTACATCAATTAGAGCTTATTCCGAATAATTAGTTTGAATAATTGCTCGCTTCGAGTTGCCACGCAGGACGTTTTTGACGGCTATGGACGACCTCAAACTTAGGTAATTGAGCCGTATGCTCGTCGTATAACGACAATCTTGTAGATTGAAGATTAAATGACGATAATAGAGTTGAGTGCGCGCCTTCGTTGGAAGCAGAGGAAGCCACAGTAGGTGTTACCCAGTTAAGGGTCGACCGCAATACCTCAAACCTGGGTAATTTTTTTATTTAAACGATACACAAAGCAATACATCCAGATTAGAATAGCGATAAACCAAGAATATACATCATAGGATCATCATAGAGAATTCATGAGATTGTTATTATGTAGTGAGATAACGTCTGTTAGCAAGAGAAATGGTAGGTGGAATGATGCATCAAGATCAACAATAAAAATATTTCATGGATTAATATATTGAGATTATCATGAACAATTGTATGAGACTTAGAATATAATGAGACAACAACAACTAGCTTAGTAACAAAGGTGAAACGAGGTTGTATTGAGGGTAATCAGTGAAGATACAGAGGTGGTGCTTACTGCAACTGCTTATACAGGTAGCAGTGACTTGAGATGTTAATATAATGACCTTTTTAGTCCCGGTTAGTCCCTTTCTGATGTCAGTACCACAGGATGGTTAAAATTTCGAAATGCTAATGATCTTTATTGAATCGGGACATTTGCCCTTTTTATTTGGTTAGTTGCACTTTTGGAAGTCTGGTTTATAAAAAGCAACGATCAATAGAGTTCGGTAAATCACACTTTATGATGACATTTCAAGGCACACATATCAAATTTGAATACTGAAATTGAAGGAATTTTCCAACTGTTTAATAAACCGATTGCTGTTCAATAATACTCCCATCGTCCAAATTACTATTTAATTCCAGATGAACATGGCAGTCAGGAGAACAATACAACAAGATATAAAGATATATACACTAGAAGACAAACTAAATATACCTTTTGAGAGAGCATCATAGACTGCACATCTCCTCTAGCCATTCCAGGCAGGTGTTGTGCCATATGTCGCAGGAGAACAGCATTTGGTTTGTGTTGTTTACTAGTGTTCTGAGTCCTATCGGCTGCAAGCACATCAAATAAGTTCGAAATAATAGATATCGACAGCCACAGAAATTAAAACTGCGACGATAAGTAGAAAATTAAGAATATCCCTCATCCAGTTCGTACCATCGATATCTGTGACTTCATTTCCTTTAAAAGAAGCTGCTTGTTCAGCACTTGGCTCTGTACAGTTGAGCTGAGAATTGGAGATGTTACAAGCCAATAAGGAGAGTTATCTCTTATATAACGATGCAAAATGCAATTCAGTATTAATTCAAATTATTAAATTTTGGATTTTAGAAATTTCAAACATAGATTTAGTTGAAGGTATTTTACCAGTGACCTTTAACTCGACGAAGTACTCTGCTGAATTTACCGGCGATAGTGACCATATAAGCTTCAACCTAGGCGTCATTCTTAGCAACGAGCACAGCAATGCACGAATCTCACGGCAATGACGACTAAGTTCTCCCTATATTAGCATTGATGCGCGGATTTGTCTTTCATAGTACACAAAAAACCTTCAAATATTCAAATTCAGTTCAAATTTTTTCATTCGAATTGAATATATGAACTCAGTGTCAAAGACATTTCGGAAAATATCGCTCAAGCACATTGAGAACGCCCACCTGAAAGGGTCCACCGTTAACTATCTTTGATTCAAATTTTCGATTCGACTCAATGAGAAGTACTGAATTAGGGTAGTGACGAAGCATCTGCCGATAAAATATTTATAAATTACTACAAATAGTACAAGAGATAAAAGAGCACCACAGTTGTTTGCGATGTTTTCAGTCTAAAAATTTCTATTTTAATCATCAACATGAAAATAACTCACCTGCTCGGACTGCTTAAATACACGTCCAGATTGCAGTGATTGTGTGAGGTCATCAAGAGCTTTTCGTTCGACCGCAATCTCAGGAGAAAGCACATAGTCTCCCACCAACAAATAAAAATCGATATGAACGCATAATTTAGTAAGAAAATACGTGTAATGTAATACTATGGGATACTTCATCTGTGAACAACTCGACGTAACTTGCCGAAACAAAATGGACATTCCGCTAGTTGGGTTATTGACTGCCCAGTTGACTGCATTTATTGTTAGAATTATAAGTTTACAATTACTAATTATTTATTATTAGGAGTATATTTGTTGTCTTGCAAATGGCAAAAGTAGGGACTGTCAGAAAACTCGCTGATATATCCCAATGATTGCGAAGATCGCTTAAACCGCTTTGTATGGTCGTGCAATTATTATGGTAAGAACGTCCAAGACAGATGTCATTCCAGAAAAACAAACTGTCAAAAAATTGACCAAAATTCTTTTGATTCTACTGCTATGCATAACTTATAATACATTCATAGTTGGTAAAAAAATCAATGAATCACTATAATATACTCATTTTACAAACTGTGCAAGCCATCTGAACACTTCGCAATTGTTTTATATTTATCTTTGAGTTTCCTTGCCAGTTTGTTCTCATTGATGGAGCTTTCTTTGTCTAATTACGTACTACGTTATTCAAAACATCTTTGTAGGAAATTTAAGTATTTGAAGCGAAAAAAGAAATATAGCATATGCTAACTGTAAAACTTTTCTCGTTTCTCTAACTGCAGATTGTAATTTTTATGCCATTATATCATGTTTTAATAACTGTATATCCATATGACAATATATATACAATAATATATGTATATCCGTATATCCATATGCTTCTGTGTGAACTAAGATTACGACGAAATAGTTAATCTGTGGAAACATCTTCAGAAATCTCCTCATATCGCTCTCTGAGCTTCTTATAAAGCTGCAGAGCGCATTACATTTCAAGTGATAGCCCTATAGGGAACGGAACAACGAGCTGAAAGATGTATTGTTTCACGATACTGAAATGATACTTGCAAGATGTGGGAGTGGTACACAAATTTTCATCCATCCATTGCTTATATAGTTGTGCCACAAGGTCCTCTCTTCTCAGTTTGTCATAGTTTGCCTCCAATCAGTGTCATAAGAAAATCAGTACTATTAAATGTTATTTAAAAAGCGGTGCAAGAAATGAGCATTGTTCACACGAATTCCATGATAACTTGGGAGAAGTAAGGCAAAAAAGGATTCTTTCTGAAAATTTCTGGCGAGGATTAATACGAGTATGGTAACAACTCAAGATAAGAACAACAAAAACGTGAAGTTTAGACTTAAAATGAGATTGGTATGCGCTTCAAGAAAATCATGCTCCCAGTTTTCCTTTATATAGAAAATCAACAAGAAAATGAAAGTTGTGCTGTTTGTGAGAGTCGTCTAACGGCATGAAACAGTTACTAGGTGATAGTCATAAATCTATTAACAGAATATATTGCCCTCTTGATAAATCGGTAACACTTTCTTTTTTGCAGTGAATCACATTATCGCCGTGCCTAGATTTGTTTCAACAAAACGCTAAGAGAGTCCTGTCGTCGTACTGAAAAGATCAAAAAATTGTATACGATCGAAACGTTCTCAACGAAGTCTTTCATAAGCACGAATTGCAAATAAAAGCTGAAAAGAAAAGACTTTCTCGTGAAAAGAATATAAAAAAGGAAACAAGGAGAGCATCAGTGCTCAATCCAATTGCGGCCTGTTTAAAACGACTAATTATGAATGCTAAGTTTAGCTCATGTTGCAATATTTAAAACGCGAACACAGGAAAAATCAGTTGAAGTAGCTAAAAATTGAACCAGTCAGAGAAAACGTTATAGAGCTTCTCTTTCTCACCAAATACTTAATACAACTAATCCCCTATGATATCCAACAGCTCACAGAAAAGTGTTAATCCTATCTTTTTGCTGCACGAATTCACTATCAGACCTTAAAATAACATAATAAGATAAGATAAGATAATTGTTGGCGTTGATCAATCCCTTGTGGTGGGATGTGTCACTGTGGCACCTCCACCACTGAGCCACTGCGCCCCCCCAAAATAACATAAGCACAAAAAAGAAGAGATAGAAAGCAAGAAGAATGGCACAGTTTCTGAACTACTTTAGATTACTAGTGATCTCCTTTAGATCTAGAGCCACAAACGGTATATATATATACAATATTTATAAAGTCCATTGAAAAGTTATGTTCAAGAAAAATTACAATTATTTTGCCGTCAGTAAACTTTATTGCACAGTATAATTGTCATTCCAATTACGAAAAGGAAATTGGGAATATGGCCTATGCGATAGAATTTTCCAGCGTAGCTCTCTATTTCTTCAACATATGGCTTGCCATTATCATGATGCAGTATTATGTCCTTTCTACCGAACCTCGCCAGCCACTCTTCTTGGACTGTTGTCTATAGGTTAGTTTTCCCAGGCCCGTACGGTTCAAGGGATAATTCGATTTTGCTCGGAGCAGGATAGAGGGGAATATGGCGAATCGATCATTCAAATTTTTCTGATTTAATTCATGTAGCCACGGATATGCTTCACTGAGGAATCTCAAGTCGGTTAGTCGTGAAACTACGTGGCGTAACCCCAACTAGAGAATAGGAGGTGAATCGCAAACCAAAACTGACCGTGTACTCACCATGAGATGTGGATGGGATGGATTAAAGTGATGGACTCCTGATTCTGCTGTGCTGTTGGACATATAGCCCTCTGTATGCAAATAGTAACATTTATGTATGCGTACGTAGTTGTGCTCATGTGTATATGATTGTATCCTGCTTGTTCATACGGCCAAAAGCCAGCTATCGAACTACTGGGACTACTGGGAAGCAAATGGGAGGCGGTTAGGCGTCGCCTCCAACAAATAAACTCCAGTCCACTCAATGCGATGAACTGCCAAGCTGTCCATGAGTAAACCAAACCTTTTTAGCCTTACGGGACGGCTCTACAAGCTAGGCGTGGGAACAAACGCAAAACACAGTAAAAAAAACGGGTCTCATTTCCTGACTCCGAAAGAGCCCGGGTAGGACGAGTACAGAGATGCTGCCAAAATCTGAGGGCCAAACTAGGCTGCCTAAACGTGATAGGACTAACATGGCGATTTATACATACAACGAACGAACGCTTGCATTGGAATCTTCCATAGAATATCTTCTGATACATGCAAGAAAAATTAAGTACGACGTCATCGGAGTGACTGGAACGAAAAGACACCAGTAACTAAGCGTTGTTTACGACACTGAGGAAAAACTGTTTCTTGGAACATGTGACAGTAGAGGTAACGGTGGCGTAGGTGTACTCGTTAATTAAAACTTGGTCATGAATATCGATTTGTTTAAACAGCAAACGAACAAATAGAACAAATGTAGTTCAATGCCAGCTTTGGAAATCTTCAACGTCTATGCACTTACTTCAGACTACGATGAAGATGAATTTTATATGAACTTGAAGCAGTTCTACAGAGAAGACCGCACATTCTACAAAGTTATTATTGGCAATTTTAATGCTAAAATTGGCTGTAGAAGAAAGCCTGAAGAACGTCACATTGGAACACACGAGCTCGAACGGAATGAAAAGGGAGAGCGGCTATCAGAGTTTATCGTGACAAACAAGATGTATTTATGCCTCTGCGCCAAATTTTTATTCGAACGCAAAGCAGAGAAAGCTGCAATTTTTACAGAACGAAATTCCAGGATGAGAATAAATTGGGATTTATATAATTCGTAAGCTAGCTTTTGGGAAGATGCCGTCATGGACGAGGAATATGACCGGCTAATTAAGCACCTGCATGATAGAGCAAAAAACGCCGAGAATTCAATAACTACTTGAAGACGTTTCTCTTCAAAAACTTTTAAGTTGATACGCCAACGTGAAGCAGCTAAAGCTGCAGACAATCATCGGCTAACATCTTAACTTGCGAAACGCTGCAGAGAAGCGTCAAAACAAGATGTTAAAGAGAGAAGAGCAGAAGTGATGAATGGAGCAGCTGAAGCTGGCTAAAGCATTTGATGCCTCAT
>KN716206.1:105572-116446 GCA_000816705.1 Dictyocaulus viviparus | reverse complement strand
CTCCGACGCCAGGATGGAATACTTACCTCCTTCAAAAAAGACGATGAAGAAAATCATCTACGATTACTACTCGAATCTCTTCGGTAGCCATGTTCGTCTAAAAACATATAATGAGAGGAAAGACGATTATGTTGTTCCCAACGTTCTTACTACTGAAATCCGACATGCAGTTTCGTCGGTAAGAAATCGTACAGCTCCCGGGCCAGACAAAATTACACCAGAACATCTGAGGACTCTCCTGCCAGTTCTTATTAAAACACTGGCTCGACTCTCCACACGCTACCTGTCCGAATGCAAAGATACAAGTTAATAAAAACTAGCAAGACCGTGTTGCTTCACAAAAGGGGAGACGTTCACAACGTTGGTAATTTCGCCCAATCTGCCTATTGTCAGTCGTTTATAGGCTTTTTGCACGAGTCATCCTTAACAGGATTGGCAGAAGACTAGACGAAGAACAACCACGTGAGCAAGCAGAGTTTCGAAAAGGGTTTGGCACAATATTCACACAATCACAAGACTCATAGAAGTATCACGAGAGTATAAGAAACCACTCTGTCTCACCTTCGTCGATCGGAAGAAAGCTTTTGATCCTGTTGAGAAAGAAGCGGTCATGGAAGCGTTGACAAATCAAACGCTTCCAACTCCGTATATAGATGGTCCATTAACGCTCAACGGAAAGAATATCTCCAAGTGCTCAAGCTATGTGTACCTAGGTCATGAGATCAATACAATTAACGACATTACACCGGAGCTTTGTAAAAGCAAACGAGCGGCTTAAGGAACATGTACGAGCATCGAGGGTGTAGTGAAGAGAACAAAGCAAACAAAGCTTAAAGCCCAACTTTTTTGAAACCACGCATTTCCCTGCCTAAATGGATGCTTCAGAAACTTGGACATTACGAAAACAAAATGAATGTTCATTAATCTCAATACATCAAACACTCTATCGAAGAAATGATGCTTGGCGTTCACCGTGTCACACAAGTGAGAAATCAGAGACGCAGCCATACACGCCAAGCTTTCAAAGATTCGGTAGACTGGACACATGATGTGCAGAGATAATGAACGGTGGACACAAGTTGTAAGTAACTAGATACAACTGGATATCAAACACACTACAGGAAGACCACCTGCGTGATTGTCTAACCTCTTCACCAAAGCCCAAGAAAGGGATAACGATACTCAACGAATCCCTAGAGCGAGAAGAACTCATTGGACTACGCTCACGCGCGATAGGGTAAAATGGAAGCTTTACTGGTGCCCCCTCGACTTAGTCGATGATCAACGGGAATCCAGCTAATTCATGTAGCATCGGCTAAAGCGTGAATTACCAGAGAGGTAGTAATCATCTATTTAAAATTCTCGATCCATCTTCAGCATGTCCTATCTTGTGTACTACCTTGTGTAATATTGCTTTCATATTGAAATTAGTATGAAATACTGTGGCGTAAGTAAACTTCAACGGTGGCCATCGGTAGACTATCGCTTCATAATCAAAAGTAAAGTGAATCAGTTTTGTTATACTTAATTAGCTACGTCGGCATGTATACACTAAGAGAGTCGAGTAATACGCCAATTAAAAAAATATATGGTTACGCGTTGGAAACTGTGTCTTAGAAAGGAACAGAATTTCTCAGTAATAGTAATACATTACTCGCACACTTTATGTATATCGTCAAAATGAAATGGAGAAGATACCATACCAGTGAGACACTTTGCATACGGTCCTTTGTGGCAAGAAGAATAAGCGATGAGATATTAAGAACTAGCGCTGTAATTGTTGCTTGTGTTCTATAATTTTTCATGCAGTTTTCTCTTGTCGCGCACATGCAGAAAATTGTTCCAGTATCTAAGAACCGCCTGGACCTAAGAAGTGGAATTCACGGAGTATTTCGCTGCGCGAACCCGCATTCAGACTTCTGCTCTGCAACTAGGCAATACAATTTTTGAGTTAGCAACAAAACGTAGCAGGACTAGAACCCGCATCTCTTGCGTTCCCAACCTGCTGTGTTGCCAATTGCATTGCAGAGTTCCTCGTTATGCTATCACTTTCATTGAATCACTGTGGCACCGTTAATGGATCCAAAATAGCATAGGCATCACACACAATCAAGCTGATCGCAGCCCGACATATTTAATTGGAATACCACTTAAAGTACCAAGTTTTGTGGCTAACTCAATAACCGTAATATATCATCATAATATATCATTACAACCTACCACTGTTGCGAAAAGACAGAAAAAAACTACTCGAGAGAAATTTTTTTGTCCCATTTATGGAATGTAATTCCACAATATACGATGAATGGTAAGGGAACTATAACAGTTCTCAAATAAAGCAAATTATTTACCTCAAGAGTTACTGCAACTATATCGTATCCCTTTTTGTACAACACTGTCGGCAATTCGCTATTGAACTCACGCATGTCAACAATAACCTAGGTTGAAAATTAGACATTTTATCACTATTTAGACGATAAAATTCAAATCTAATAAAAAAGCAAAAAGTCGTGCAAAAGAATATGAAAAAAAAAGAATATATTTGAAATAAACACGATAAATGGCCAAACAGAGCACCAATTTTAACATCGTTAAAATTTATACGTCACGACACTTTTTCATTCCAATAAAATTATTGGTTGTGAATTTTGAAAGTATGCATAAATCGTGGATTACATTACGTTTCATTATGAAAAAAGCTAATATGTTGAAGATACTAACACGACCGAATAAAATCATGCCTACCGGCATTGTAAAGAGGTCCCATGTTTGAACAGAAAAGATGTAGATATCCATGGCGATTAATTTCATTTCTATCAATTAAGATAGGCTATAAAGTTACGATATTGAGATCTCATGGTTTTGAGTTAGGCACAAAAGTCACAAAATCAAACAGGACTCGATTAAAGGACGTAGCTGGTAACATACCATTACTAAGAATTAGTTGACGAGAAAGGGATCACTGATCAAGTAACTAGGTAGAGGAATTTACTACAATTGAATTTCATCCTTAAATTATTTCCATGTTAGATGAAAACCTATCTGAGAGTAAACCTGTTAGGAGTCGCCAACGCCCTGATGAAATAAAGTCACAAGAGAGCACATACCTATTATCCATAAAGGCCAGTGACTGCATATAGTGAAGACGATCAAAACGCTCCAGCAGGACTTTTTTAAGAATCCGAAACAACAAAGCTACACCAGCAAAAGAGAGAACAAAAAGAATAGTAGAGACTGTCTCATGTTCTCTGAATACAACGACAGAAAAATCGTTTAAGACGCCGATCTCTACGTTCTTCCTATGGTCGCAGAGCAAATTCTGTTCCACGTAAACTCATTCTCTTCAACAGAATAAACCCCCAATGTACATATAAATGACCCATGCAGTGATCCTTCATCATATTCCTACTAAAAAAATGGTGCCTTCTCGATATGTCGACAGTCCCATATTTCTGTATTATATGTAATCACTAATCACTGCATCTGTGCAAAAATTCGTTCTAAATGAGGCTGGAAAAGAAGACAAATATCTGACCAAAAAGAAACGTGTTTTACGATGGAAAAGTTCTCAATAGAATCCTTTTCATACAGTGACTGTAACATAAAATAAAACTTGTTTGGAGATGCTCGTGGCAGGATTGCAAAAGTGCGGCAAATATGCTTTAATCCCTCGAATGTATTTTTGCAGCAATGAGGGAAATCCTCGAAACAAGGAAAAGACAGATGTGGAAAGAGAGATTTTCAAACGTGATCAAAATTAGTCCCACTGGTACGTCACGTCATGATAGAAAACTGACAGTCATAGAAGTTTAATTTAATCTTTTCGGCTACACAAATTTATTGACAAGCCCTGCTCTTGAAAAAAACACCTTAAATTGTTTCCTCTAAAGTCTGGTTGCTTCAGATAAAAAGTAGCAGTTTTCAGATAGGATCAAAAAACGATACCTTCGTTCAAACTGGAGGCTGCAAGCTAGAGTTACATGCACTACTACCTTCATGCAATATGACAAGGAATCTTTAAAATTCAAAGAAGATTGCTGAATAACTTCGCACACGATCCTTTTGCATGAGAAAATTAACCGAAAAGATATTAAGGATTGCTGTGTGATTGGCTTGTAGAGTGCACCATAAAAGTTCTCCAAATAAAATATTTTATTACGCGTAACAACATTGGACGAGGCGCAGCCTGTAAAACAAGCAGAATTTCCCAAAAGATTTTGTTGCATAAATCTTAACCAATATCTAAACTGCAGAGATTTGCGAAGAATATCACTTATCCTTTGTTCTAACTTTTGTTGACTACAAAAAAGGATTTGGCAAGGTTCGATTCGAGCGAGAGCTGCATTGTCACCTCTCGCTAATTTAAGAGTGGAACCGACCTATATGAAAATACTTGACGACTGTTATCAAAATTGAACAAGAACGATAAGCTTTTTGACCGAACTCATACCACTTCTACTGGGAGTTAGACAAGGCGATACAGTTTCGCCAGCTGTTGACCACTACACTGCAATGGAAAATGAAGTTAATAACTTACATTTTTATTTCAGAACTATCGTAATTATTATATTATTTATTTTATTTATTATTATTTATATTTAATACTAGTTATACATCTGACATTTGTACCTGTGATACATATCTCTGTCATTCATGTTTTATACAAGGGTTTAATTACTCAGACTAGACGTACCTATACAATAACAACATAAACTACTGCTTAATCAACAAATTTTATTATTTATTATCTTACTGAGTTGACCGCAAAACTCGAAGCCTCAGGCGAGACTTGAGCTCGCACTTACAAATATCTGGTCTGCTATGTTGATCCATTACACTACCCATGCCCTCGCTCTATGACCACTCAATGCCTCAGTTATGGTAAAAGGGTATCTTTTCAGCACTGAACCGTTTCTCCACTCATTATGGGTTACTAATGTAATCTTTTTTTTTTCGTATTATTGATAGTTTGTAAAAGTATTTACATATATTACTCAACACTCACACTATGATGAATACTAGTTATACATCTGACATTTGTACCTGTGATACATATCTCTGTCATTCATGTTTTATACAAGGGTTTAATTACTCAGACTAGACGTACCTATACAATAACAACATAAACTACTGCTTAATCAACAAATTAGTTCATAATCACCGAAATCACTTTACGCCGTAATAGCAAGTCTGTCACAAACGACGCTACAACCGCTATCTACTCCACTGATTCACTTAATGTTGACTAGCTCAATTACTCATTTCAGTGGAAACACTGCAGTCACGAGAGTCAACGCAAGCAGCATATTAATCACTGTGCTTGATATTTAAAAAGTCTTTTCTTTTAACTAATTGAACAATTAATCGTTAAATTTCCCTGTAATCATTAGTACCATCATCCAATGTGTTGGCAAAGATCTAAGTAATACTGTAACCAATCGCACAGATTTGTCTGTTCAAAAGAATTCAATTACAGTGTATATTGTTCAATTTTAATTTAATCATGTAATTTATATTCTATGAGTAAGAAAGTAAGAACAGCTTTGGTTATTTAAACTAGCGATAAAAAACTAATGTAATGTTATGAGTGCACCTTAGGCCTTTCATCTGCGTGAAGAGCATGTTGACCATCGCTCGCCATCGGCATTTGAAGACGATGTACAACATCACGATCCGTCTCATATCGCCTCGGAATCATTAAAGCCTGAGTTGTTATTGTTAAAATTCCATAACAGAGCACAACAATATGTTATTAAATAAAAAAGACCATTGGAATATGGAATACTAGTAGACTGCAAGGGTTATCAAGCAAATTAGGTAAAGTTGAGAATTTTTAAAAGATGGTATATGTGGAGAACACTCTGCCCAGTAATCTCTACTTTATCACTCGAATTAAATACAAGGGAAAGTCTTATTATATATCGTATGGATTTCTGGTCTCTGAGTCATCGTATCGAAAGTTGGTATTGGTGGAAAGGCGAGTGAGAGTGATAATATACCAATCCATATAATGTCATAAATGTTTTGACATCGTGATTAGCCTCTGGTGGCGCATAAGAGACACTATTTCAACATCTCTAGTCTCCGCCCACTCCCTATGTCAGCACCCACAGCAAACATCTCATCCGTACTCCTTACTCATTACCTCTGACATAATTTCCTTTCACCTTTACTATTGAATTGGTTGTCGTTATTTCATTGTATTACAAGTCTCATACAATTTCCATGACTCATAACGTATTCTTTTTAATCTTGACATATCATTGTTACCTTTTGTATCGGGTTAATAATTGTTATCGAATTGTACAAACACATTCTCACAAATCCTCTAGGATAATCTTATTATGTATGTTCTTGATTTGTCGTTATTGTAATTTTGATGTAATATTCTATTTAGTTTAAATAAAAGTTTAATTAGCGAAGTCTGAGGTGTAATAACTCAACTTTGGAGCAAATCTAACAGCTACCGAACCCCAAACTCGACTGAACACACACAGTATATCAGATCCAAAAGAAAGTTCTATCCGGTTCTGTGAAAACAATTTTTGGCACAGAAGCACATGTTTGACTGTTTTTATCATTCAATGTGTACATACAGAGGTAGCAAATTAACTAGTACAGAGTCGATTTACGTTGGTCATAAGTGTGAAGCGATAGTGTACCCATGGCTAGTGATGATGTTCATCTTTGCCATTATTACTTATTCGAGTTTCAACTATAAATACTACAGAAGCATGTAGAAATACAACGGAAATGTTTGGTAAGGCTACAGTTTCTGATAAGAAATGTCAAGCATGGTTTGATGAATTACAAAGAAGTGATTTCGATTTTACTGATTAGCTTCGATTTTACTTGATGAATTACTCCGGTGAAAATATGTTCGATCGACAACGATGTTGTTACGACAATTTGGTGCAGGATCCTTTTCAAGCAACATGGACAACTGTAGCAAAACTTAATTCAGCAGCTCAACAAACCATTTCGGACTTTGTTCGGGAGGTAGGGTTGATGTGGAAATATTCAATTAGGGTGCCACATGAATTAAGTTTCGATGATCGACTCCTCATATCCACATCTTTGCTTACTAGGAACAAAATCAAGCCCTTCTTGAACCGAATAATAACTGGTGATAAAAAACAGATCACTTATAAAAATACCAGAAAAAGAAGAGTATTGTGAACCCGGAAAACTTAGGCTTTCCATTTCTAAACCAACTTTTACTCAAAATAAGCATATGCTGTGTATTATGGGACATTCAAGGACTAATACATTACAAGGCTTTAAAACCGCACGAAAAGTCCAATTCGGAAAAGTATTGCCAACAACTGAATAGTGCAAAGATAGCAGTCAAATAAAAGAGGCCAGGGACATTCAATAGAAAAGACATTGTACTGCAACAAGATAATGCCAGGCCACGCGCCGTTTGAAGCATTTTGAAAATCTTGACTGTGACTTTGTTTAGCAATACTCGAGGTTGGTAAACAGTGTTTTATTGAAAAGACAATACAACACAGAAACAAGCTAACGTTTCGGCAGAATCGCCTTCATCAGAGCCTAAAAAGCTCATGTCAATTGTGTGGTCTATTCAATCAAACACTATCGTTAATCTTGCAAAAGAAAAACCCTAATCTAAACTTTTAACCACCTAGTCAAACCCACATCATCCCAAATATTTGCCCAAATAAACCTCAAATATTTGGTGAAGATATTCAATTTACAAATACCGAGGTTAAAAAATAGCCGATCATGGAAAATTTTGAAAATTTCAAAATTAGGCTGAAAAATTCTGTGGCATTTTTTTTTCTCATTAATGGTTCAATTTTTCGCTTTAAAATTTGAAACATTTTTCTAAAATGGGATTAAAACAATTGTCTAAGACCCAGCAAGAAGTCATTAATTGTGGCGGCATATATAAGATTCTATGAAAATTATTGATGGTTAAAAAAGTTGTATATTTTATTCTAAAAACGAGACTTCATGTTAGACCTTACATTTGACAACTGTATGAGATTGATTACGAAACATTTTTAAAAAACCTTATATATGGTACAAGCCTATTTGGTTTGGGAAGTTTTTTTTTTGCCAAAATCTTCCATGAGTTTACTATGTTTTCTCTTGCACTATAATAAAATGAAGCTGAAATTAATAAAAACATTATTAAATAAATGAAGTAAGAAGAAGGTATGAGGTTGCCAACTGAAGGTCAAAATTAAGATTCTCACAGCTTTTTCTTTGAAAAGTGACGTGAAAGCTTCCGTCTCGTTCTTGAGAGCTGTCAAATATCGTGATTCCTCTGTTGATTCTCTATATATCAAGGAAAAAATATGCAAGAATAAGTCGGAGTGACATGCTTTGTATATCTGCAAAAAGCCAATAAAAGAACTGCGTATTTGCGAGAGAGAAAAACAGCATTTTGTACCTCAATATGTCTTAGTGCGACGATATCAGTATTGTAAAGAATGATTACCGTAGGTTTCATCTCTTCAAGATGCTGAATAATAGTGTATCGGTGACCGTACGCCATAATCACTAATGGTACCTTAAAAATATTTAAAAATTTATCAAATATCAGCCTTCTAACTACACAATATATGTGATATGTCAATGTGAGACCACGTTTTGTACAACGTATGTTACTCTATTAAAATTGTCTATGAGAATCATATTAAACGCAGAGTATAGAACTAAGAGAAATACTTTACAAGAGTGAGCAAAGTGAAGACGCAAATGTAATGAAAAATCCGGAGCTCCAGCTCGAGAAAATCAGTGGGAAGACATAGGCTTAACAGCTCTAATGTCTATCATGAACAGCCTACAATCAAAGCAATGCAATACGAGGAACAAAGAGCTCACAAACACCTCATGATTACATTAGAGTAGAACAAATATCTTTCAGTGTGAAAATACGAATATCTCTATGTTAGCGAGAGAGTGGTGCATACTGTAGTAGTAGTTGCAGCCGCCACGGATATTTCTCACAGATGAATCTCAAATCGGTTAGTCCTGGAACTACGTGGCCTTCTGTATGCAAATAGTAATATTTATGCAGGCGTACGTAATTGTGCTTATGTGTATAGAAATTGTATCCTGCTTGTCGATTCGGTTAAAAGCCAGCAATCGAACTACTAGAAAGTAAGTAGGATGCGGTTAGTGACCTCCTCCAACAAATAAACTCCAGTCCACTCATTGGAATGAACTGCCAAGCTGTCTATGAGCAAACCAAACCTTTTTAGCCCCCGCGGAACGGCTCTGCAAGCTAGCCGTGGGAAGAGATGCAAAACACAGTAAAAAAAACGGGCCTCATTTCCTGACCTCCAAAGAGCCCCGGTACGACAGCGTCGGGTAGGACGAGTACGGAGAGGCTGCTAAAATCTCAGGGCCAAACTAGGCTGCCTAAACGTGAAAGGACTAAGATGGCAATTTGTACATACAACGAACGAACGCTTGCATTGGAATCTTCCATAGAAGATCTTCTGATACATGCAAAAGAAAATTAAGTACGACGTCATCGGACTGACTGGAACGAAAAGACACCAGCAATTAAGCGTTGTTTACGACAGTGAGGAAAAACTGTTTCTTGGAACATGTGACAGTAGAGGTAACGGTGGCGTAGGTGTAATCGTTAAAACTTGGTCATGAATATCGATTTGTTCAAACAAAAAACGAACAAATAGAACAAATGTGGTTCAATGCCAGCTTTGGCAATCTTCAACGTCTATGCTCCTACTTCAAACTACGATGAAGATGAAATCAAAGCATTTTATATGAACTTGGAGCAGTTCTATAGAGAAGACTGCACATTCTACAAAGTCATTATTGGCAATGTTAATGCTAAAATTGGCTGTAGAAGAAAGCCTGAAGAACGTCACATTGGAACACACGAGCTCGAACGGAATGAACAGGGAGAGCGGCTATCAGAGTTTATCGTGACAAACAAGATGTACCATGGTAACTCTCGATTTCAAAAGTTCCTATCACTAGGATAGATATGGGAGTCTCCTAATGTGAAGTACTATAACGAAATAGACCATGTGATAGTAAATAGAAGGTTTTGCCTAACGGATGTCGCAGTTGTCCCAAAGTTCTATACAGAATCCGACCATCGCCTCCGCGCCAAATTTTTATTCGCATGCAAAGCAGAGAAAGCTGCAATTTTTACAGAACGAAATTCCAGGATAAGAACAAATCGGAATTTATACAATTCGTAAGCTAGCTTCTGAGAAGATACCGTCATGGACGAGGAATATGACCGGCTAATTAAGCACTTGCACGATAGAGCAAAAAACGCCGAGAGTTCAATAACTAGTTAAAGACGTTTGTCTTCAAAAACTTTTAAGTTGATACGCCAACGTGAAGCAGCTAAAGCTGCAAACAATCATCGGCTAACATTTGAACTTGCGAAACGCTGCAGAGAAGTGTCAAAACAAGATGTTGAAGAGAAGAGCAGAAGTGATGAATGGAGCAGCTGAAGCTGGCTAAAGCATTTGATGCCTCATAAATCACAAGACCAAGATGACTGCTCTCCGACGCCAGGATGGAATACTTACCTCCTTCAAAAAAGACGATGAAGAAAATCATCTACGATTACTACTCGAATCTCTTCGGTAGCCACGTTTGTCTACCAACATATAATGAGAGGAAAGACGATTATGTTGTTCCAAACGTTCTTACTACTGAAATCCGACATGCAGCTTCGTCGGTAAGAAATCGTACAGCCCCCGGGCAAGACAAAATTACACAAGAACATCTGAAGACTCTCCTGCCAGTTCTTATTAATACACTGGCTCGACTCTCCACACGCTACCTGTCCGAATGCAAAAATAAAAGATAAAAAAAAAAAACAAGACAGGGTGGGCTTACAAAAAGGGGGACGG